>JAJPUD010024414.1:0-18785 GCA_023553655.1 Myrmecobius fasciatus
TTTCTAGTAGTTTTTTAGTTGAGTCTTTAGGGTTCTCTACATATATCATCATGTCATCTGCAAAGAGTGATAATTTGGTTTCCTCATTACCTATTCTAATTCCTTTAATCTCTTTTTCTTTTCTTACTGCCAAAGCTAACATTTCTAAGACAATATTAAATAATAATGGTGACAATGGGCAGCCTTGTTTCACTCCTGATCTTATTGGGAATGGTTCTAGTTTGACTCCATTACATATGATGCTTGCTGAAGGTTTTAAGTAGATACTACTAATCATTTTAAGGAAAAGCCCATCTATTCCTATACTCTCCAGTGTTTTTAATAGGAATGGGTGTTGGATTTTATCAAAGGCTTTTTCTGCATCTTTGGAAATAATCATATAGTTTTTATTAATTTGGTTATTAACATAATTGATTATGCTAGGGAATTTTTTATTTGATCCTTCTTGTAATGGAGAATCACTAGAATATATTCAAGGGGATAGGGAGTGACATGGTCAAAGCCTATGTTTTAGGACAATAACTTTGGCAAGAAGTGGAATGTGGATTAGAAATGAGATTTAATTTAGGACAACTAATTAGGATACTGTAGTAATAGAGAAAGTAAGAGCTAATGAGTACCTAAACTAGGATGCTAACCACATGTAAATGAGAGAAGTAGGATCTCCTGAGTAAGAGAGATGTTGTAGAGGAGAACCAAAATTTGTCAAAGGCTTGGATACATAAGGTAAATGAAAGGAAGGAGTATTTAAAAACTTGGAAACTTTGAAGGATGGAAGTACCTTTGATAAAAATAAGGCAATCTGGAATAAGAGTAGGGAACTAATAATGTTATACTTTGTCATAGGTCATATGTGGATTATAACTCACCCATGGCTGCTTATCCTGTAGGATTCACTCTGCCCCACCCAAAATTAATCAGGGGAGGGAATGGATACTTAGACTACTGTGCCAGAGTTATGGCCATAAGATTTATAAGGATAGTAATTTTTTTCTAATTGTAGCTGCCCAGCTGTAGCTGTCAGAGCCCAGATCAAATACAGATTATAATGACCTAAAGAAGCAGACTTCTGGTGAAGAATGAGCAGATTGGAAATGTATAGAGGAGGAAAAGAGAACCAGGTAGGGATATTGCAGTACTAAATCATAATGGCTGAAAGTCAGTGTGGTTATAATGGACATAAAACTAATTGTTAGCTGTTTCAGGAAAAGGGAATGTGATCCATCTTCTCACTTTGTGATTGTTTAACTACATACTATTTGGCTTATGGGGCTGAAGTTGCCTTTTTGGAGACAAATATTATAAGCAAAAGGAAATTGTTAAAAGTTTTTGATCTGCAAAATATTATGATCAGACCAATGTATTTGGCCACTTGGTGAAGGATAGACTGAAGAGATAAGAACTTGGAAGCAGGGATGATAAGATATCATATGATCTAAGAATGATAAGAGATCAAGAAGGAGACTGATTAGTGAGTCCTGGAATGATCAAAAAAAGACTAAGTGAAGATGAAATATGGACTGTTAAGAATGTGTGTAATTTGATCCAAAAAGGAAAAGAAGGGAATTTTAGATAAGGGAAAAGGAGAACAAAAGGAAAGATGGAAATGATTGTCCTTTAAAAAAATCAGGCAAATGCTCAATAATCCAGCCCAGGGAATATATTTTGGATGGAAGCATTGTTTACTGAGTCCCCAGGGCTCTGGAAATATGCCACTCTTTTTCTTGTACCTTTCTATGTAGTCTAGAAAGTCTTGGGAAGTTTGGGTTCTGATGGTCAAGGAAGCATTATTTTTTGTATCATTAGCTTATGAAGCCCCCAACATCAATGTATTCCAGAGAATAATTTTACCAATAATTAATTAGATTATGATTTACAAGACTAGGGGTTATCCAAAAGTAAGAAAAGTTTTATAAAGGTACAAAAGAATCTAGTATTGGACAGGACATTTACTTCCACATGCATGACAAAGGACAGAAGTAAAACAGAAATAGAGAAGAGTTGAGATAAATATGAGTATAGATGAGGGAGATCTCTCCAGATTGTCCCAGTCTTTTAGAGAAGTTAAAGCACTAGTGTGCTGGATCCAGCTGGGGTGAGTCCATTGTTAAATTTTTAGTGTGATAATTTCAAAGGACTCATGATGAAGCATAATATTTATTTCTAAATAATGTGCTGATGGACTCAGAGTGCAGATTAAACCGTATTCCCTTTTTTTCTCCCTCCCTCACTTCCTTTTTTCCTCCCTTCCTCTCTTTTTTCTTCTCTTTATCTCTCCCTTCCTACCTCCTCTCTCTGTGTCTGTCTGTTTGTCTTTCTCTCTCTCTCTCTTTCTTCCTTCTTTCTAAACATGGCTAATGCAGGAATTTATCTCGCATGACTATACAAAATTTAATGGGTTTTATTTTTTCTTGTTTTCTTAATTAGTTGAAGAGATAAAAGGAGGGAGGAAATTTGAAACTGAAAATAAAATAAAACAATCAAAAAATCCATCTGAGCTTTTTATATCTTGAAAAGAGGCAAATGCTACAAATTAGAAATTGATTCATTACTTTGTTGATTGTCAAAACTAAATAAATTGATATAGAAAACGTTAATAATGCAGATTAAACTTAAAGGTGTTATATATACATTTTCCCCTTAGAAAATCAATGTTAAACATTTACCAGAACATCACTAATTAAGAGGCAGGCCCATCAACTGTTGGTGAGAGTGAGGGTTGTTGATGGAATTGGTTTTGGGTAGAAGAGATGTGCAAAATTGAAACAACAGCTGTGGAGAGTGTACTGAGTCAATGAGAGAGAAAAAGTACTTTGCCAAGCAGTGGCATTGGCCAAATTGAAATTTGAAATGTGGGAATTGTAGTGGTCCAGGTTTACATGTTCCTTTGACATAAAATAACATGAAAAAATAATATGCAGTATTGTTTGGAAGGCAGATTTTGATATCTTCCATCATTAGCATGATTCTGGGACATCAGGCAAGTTTCTAATATGTGGGACATTAATAGCATTTTCTCCTACATGAGCAAAGTGCAAGTTACTTCCCAGGAAATCAGGCAAATGCTCAATAAACTTGTATAGAAATTTAATCCTAAAGAAAGACCATTTTGATTAACTTTATATTATTTCCATAATGATGAAGATTCATACTATAGTGAAGAGAGGTTGGTTATTATTTAGAATGGCTGGATTCAAGTCCTGATTCTGGCATATATTGGCTGCATGAACTTGGGCAAATCACTTAAATTCTCGGTGCACCTAAAGAAACAACTATCTAAGACTATACATTTCAGCATACATTGTGATCTATTTACAGAAAGGCAGTATCTTCACTGGGAGTTCCCAATACCAATAATAGGAAGAGGGAACATCCATAGTTCAGATAAATTCTCACCAAGATAAGAGAACTACAGTTTTGTGAGTGGGCCTGGGAATTGGAGAAATATAACTTTTAAAACTCTACCTTATATATGCTGCTTTATCTCTCAAAAATATTAAAAGTGTCATCAGTCTTAAAAACAACCAAAAAACCCATCAATCTTTACATTTTCATAACAGTGATGTTAAGTAATCCCAGTAATCCCATTTTAAATAGAAAAAAATGCTTTTTCTAGATAAACTTTGTTTCCAAATCTAGGAATTTTAAAGCCTGTGGTGGAATGTTTGTTTAGGAGGAGCATAGATAGAAAAAAAATTCCCTTTAGCATTCCTTAGAGATTTTTAAATTACTGACTATGATCAGAGCATCTTTCTGATACAGGCTTATTCAGATATGGAGTAGGATATCTCTGATTTTCCTGGACAGCTTTGTTTATAAGAAATCATGACACTTGTCCTAAGTGGTTGATTCAGTCTTTCACTCTGATGTTATTTAAAATACATAAAAACCAAAAATGAATGAATGAATAGACAGATTATAGATAGATAGATAGATAGATAGATAGATAGATAGATAGATAGATAGATAGATAGTTGGACGAATAATAGCCACCTGAGGCTTCTGTGAGCCTCAAAAATGAGAAATTTGGATGATACAGTTTTCAAGATACTTTGCAGCTCTAAATCTATGGTCTGTACCTGTGATATGGTGAATGCTATAGAGATGCTTTACAGAGAGCAGTTATTACAAGTACATACTCAATATGAAGAAGAGCCAACAAGCTTCTGGTAGACAAGCTGATCAGGAAAGCCAAAATGTTTTAGGCAGCCAAATTGTGGCTCTAGTCCAGGCTTTCCATCATACTTTGTTCAACACTACTCTCCAATCTTAGCCCATACACTAGGACACCTGCTCCTCTCTTCTTCCCTTTTAGATTGGTTAGAAGGGAGAATTAGGTACCTTCTTTCTTAGCAAATGGCTATGATTCTGGGACACCAGCAGCATTCAATATGTATTTGATGATTTGTTTTATGAGTGCAAGATTTTGGAACTAGGTGTATAGTGAACCAGAAAAAAACTGGGATATTTACCTCTGGAAAGAAGACTTTGCTGTGTCATCCACATGCTTTGCTCTTTTCTACAGTTTCTCTTAGAATTTTTGGTTTGGAAGAGGAAGTGCCACCCCTTCCCTCCTTTTTCTTCTTCCCATATTAAAACTTCCAAAAACAAAGTGACAGCTGATTTTAAACTTAGTTCCAGAGAAGATCCATAGCACAGCTCAAGAACCTATGGTTATTAGGAAATTCTATCAGATGCCCAAATACTATAGCTTAAATTTATTTCTCTTTTAACTTTTCCTTTATGTCACAATCATTCACAGAAATTGAATTATCTCTTTTCCAGATGAGAGTTTTTAAAGTTTCACATGTTAATACTAACAATTTATCATTTTGTAGCATTTTACAATTTATGAAATATTTTCCTCCATAACAATCAGGAAGCAAGTTCCCACTTTTTACAGATGAAGTAACTGAGGTACAGAGAAGTTTTTGATTAATGTCATACAATTAGTAAATAATATAACTAGCATTTGAACCCAAATTCTTTCTGACATGATTTCTTGCCTCTCAGTCTTTTCTTTTATTCAGGGTCTGACTCTCTCTTCTTCCTTCTCCTCATCTCCTCATCTTTCTACATGCTTTTTCTTTTACTTCTCCTCCTCACTCTTTCTCCTTTTTTCCCTCTACCCCTCTTTGAATAGAATCATATAGCATTTTGATCCTATTGTTCTTATGGGATATTTATTACTTTGCAGTGTAGTTATTTTTATAAATATATTTCTTATTTTTTAAAGTGTAAATTATCTAAGACCAGCCTAAAGATCATTCAGAAGTTGGCAGTCAAGATCATAAAAGTTCTCAAGGTCATCCCAGGAGAATAGTTTAAAGAAAATTGTTTTTTTTAACTTCAAGAAGAAAAGATATTTGGGATAAGGTATTAGGAGAGACATTTGATAGTTATCTTTAAGTTTTTGAAGGGTTGTCACTCAGAAGAATAGTTAGACTTGCTCTGATTGACTTTAAAATGCAGAATTCAGGGAAGTAGGTGGGTATTTTAAAGAAGAAACTGTGAACTTGATAAAAAATACCTCTTACCAATTAAAACCATTTAAAAAGTAATGGACTACCTTGGGAGATAGTTTCTTTCCCCTTCCTTTACCCCAACTAAAGGTGTTCAGGCAAAAAATGGGATGTCCAGTTGTCAGATATTTTGTGGAACAGTTTCTTGTTCAGATATGGATTAAGATTATAGTCAATAGAGGTCCTTTCCAATGCTGAAAGTGTAATCATACATACAATCAAAACTTCTTTATTTCTGGGACAAATAAGTACTTAATATATGTATGATATTGTGATGAATGAATGAATGAATATGGTGCTTCTTGTATATTCCTTGTTTAAGAAGCATAAAGAAGTTATTGGGGTAGAGGCTTTGCTCATAATTATTCTTAGCAATCTGTAATAGTTCACATTACAAAGAAAATTACCTATTTGGGCTGTTGGTCCTTTTCTAGGCGCTCCAGATGGTTGGGAAGTGTACTAGATGCAGTAGCAGGGCTGTGTACTCATGTGCACTTGAGCTGTGGGAAGGGATGCAGTGGCTGGCATAACAGTATGTTTGATTAAAAAATATTAAAGTTCGTCCCCTAACACACCCTATCTATGTAGTTTTACACTGAATGATATTTTTCCATGCTTATTAATTGATTATTTGCCCATTTCCACTTTCTCTCTTTTTCTCTTATCTCCTCCTTTCTACTCTCTCTCCTTTCCACTCCCTCATAAATCCTTTCATTAAATTCCCTTGCAGCTTCCTTGCTTAGAGGAAAAAAGTTCATTCATTGTTGTCCTTCATACTTATAGAGGACCTAAATGACATCATGATGAAAGAGTTGATGTATAGTATATCTGACTGGCTGATTAGACCAATATTGGCTCAGAAGACTCTACCATAGATCAGTCAAAAATAGGCTATATGGAGAAAGAATGAGTAAAATATAATTCAGGTCATTCCAATAGGAATTTAGTAAATTCTTTATATGTGCTGGAAACTGTGGTAGGTGCTGGGGAAAAATTAAAAAAAAATTAAAACAATTATTGGACTCAAGGAAATTGCATCCTACTTGGTAGAATTACAAGTAATGATAAATAAATACAAAATACATACAAGGTTTAAAAAAACTATAATTTCAGTTATGGTTAAGGAAGTGGAATCAGGCAAATCAGGCAAAGTTTATTTTAAGAGATGGTCCTTTAGCTGTACATTGATGGAAACTAGGTAATCAGGAGGCAGAGGTGAGGAAGAAAAGCTTTCTCTTTGCGAAACCATGGAGTCAGGAGATTGAATTTTCTGCACTAGAAACAACAAGAGAGAAATTTGGCTGGAAAAAGAATGTATGTAAAAATGGAGTAATACCAAAAAGAGGAATAAATTGGAAGCAGAATGTGATGACTACCAAGCAGATAATTTTGTGCTTTATTCTAGAGACAATTAGACACTGAAATTTCTTTTTTTTATTAATACTTTCCATTTGCAAAACATATGTATGGGTAATTCCTCAGCATTAACCCTTACAAAGCTTTCTGTTACAAATCCTTCCCCCCTACTCCCCATCCCTCCCCTACATGGCAGGATATCCACTACAAGTTAATTATGTTAGAATACTTAAGAAATCAAATATATGTATGACACTGAAATTTTTAATGGATGAGGATGAGTGGGCATGATAAGATCTGTGTATTAGGAATGTCAATTTGATAGTAACATAAAAGAAAATTTCTTAAACTATGGATTTTGTAAATGAATATGTGGCTAGTGAAAAATTTGTCAACTGTAAAAGATATCAAATATTTCCTCAAGATTTAATTCTTTACATAAAATAAACAAGGACATTCATCTCATTAATATATAAAATTGCTTTTAATTTTAATAAATAGTAAAATTACATTATACCAAAAATGTTTTAAAATATTTTTTATGATTTATTATCAATAAATGTTTGATTTGTATATCTATTTTATATATCTATATACCCAGGGTCACATAAAAATCTCTTAGACAAACAGGAGTCACAAATAGAAAAAGTTTAAAAAGCTTTGATATAGAGGATGTTAGAGATAATATACAATGGAGGCAGGAAGACCACTTAGTAGACTATTACAGTCTTTGAACCATGAAGTGATCAAAATCCATGATGGCTATGTGAATAAAGTAGTCATGGATCCAAAAAAAAAATGTTTATGGAGTCAAAATGGACAAAACTGGGCAAATAATTGTATAAAATGACAGTTCATTTTGTGAGGGCAAGAATGCAGGGAGAAGCCATTGGTTATTTCTCCCTTTCCTTTTAGTACTTTAAATGCTTTTTTGAGGCTTATTGGAGCTTCAAGCAAATTTGTATGGGCTGTTGATAGTTTGGAGGAGGTGGCATTAATGAGAGTTGGAGAGAACCATATAATTGGATACTAGTTTTTATTTCCATCACAGAGATTGAGTGAGTGGTCTGGGGAGTGCTATAAGTAAACCACTGTGATTTAGCACAGGAAAAAGATAAATAAATTTAAGAGTTAGAGCTGCTGAATTAGTTAAGTTGTGTACCTTCTGTTGAGAAGGATGATAAACCAGAGATTTAGAGGTATCTAGAAGGGACTTCCAAGTCATCTAGTCTACCTTTTTCATTGTAAAGATGAGAGAAGTAAAGGTCCCAGAGTTTAAGCCATAGGTCTACAGTCATATTAGGTAGTAAAAGTCAGATAATGGATTTGAGCCTTCACTTTCCAGTTCTCATAGTTATGTTCTTTCAGCTCTACAATGTCTTAAGTCTTACCACTTTCTTGCTTGTTTACCTAGAATTCCCAAAAATTTTACTCTGAAAAAATGACATTTTCTTTAAGAAGCAGCAGCAATAATGGGGAAGGGGAATGGTGGTAGAGCTTTAGATTAGTAACAACAGAGCAGCTTCATAATGAGCCTAGGCAATAGCTGAAAATGTTGAGGCTTCAGTAGTTGGAGATCAGTTACAGAAAAGGAAAAGGTTGTTGTTATTGGATGTTCTTGGTCAGTATCCAGTTAGGAGACTTGACTTAGAATAAAGGAATCTGGGAAGAAAGTGACAGTACAGAAATTAGGTATATGACCCTATCCCAAGCTGGCTAAATAAAGACCTTGAGGAACTTCCCCTTGGGTGAAATGTAGGACTTTCTCTCTTTTGGTTGAGCTGAATTATCTTCTCCTAATGATAAAACTTCTTTCTATATTATCTGAAATACATTTTCATGTTTATACTTTCTCTGTTTTTTTTGCTATCAATTTGGGTAATTAAAAAACTTTAATTCATTTATTATTTATTCATTTAGATGTTTATTACTTATTTATTTGTTTATTTTTACTACTCACTATGTTCAGAGTGAAACTGATATTTGATGGGAAAGGGTCAGGCCTTGGACTCAAGCTTTGAATCCTTTCTTTTTTATTAAGTGATCAGAAATTAAACTTGAACCTGAAAGCCAAATCCCTAAGATTAACAATATTTAGATGAATAGATTAATACAATTTTGGCTCAAAATTCCTCCCCTGAGGAGAGCAAAGTGGCTCAATTTACGGCTCCAATGTGTTACTTCCATGCTGTCAGTAACTAAAATATCTCTTAGAGAAGGAAGGGGGAGAATAGGTTAGAGATGCATATTCTGCTTTCTCTTTTAGGCACATAATGGTACTCCTATACTATGTGTATAGGACACATATACATTTATACATATATACATGCATATATATAATATATATATATATTTCCCCTATCTCTCCATACACATATATACACATTTTATAAATATCTCTAACCTATTCTCCCCTTTCCTTCTCTAAGACAGACTAGAACATAGACTAACATAGTTCCTTTCAATTTCATCAATCTATGATTAATAAAATGGTCTGTAACCCTTGCATAAAATACAATTCCAAAATAGCAATTTGGAAATGACTACAATGTAACATGGTTCAAAAGACTGACTCTTAGTGAAAGAAGGTGGCATAGACTTGGGGTCATAGAATCATAGATACAAAAGTGGAAAGAAATGCAGAGGTTTAGTGCAACTCTTCCCAAATGAGGAAACTGAGGCTCAGCAAAATAAATGAATTGTAAAAAAGGTAATTGGTAATTGGTAAACATCAGACTTGGAATTTGAATCTAGATTATAGACTTTAGAGCTGGTGATTTTTGTTTGTTTTTCCTTAATATACTACTCTTCCCACCTCAACCCACTCTTGGTAATAGTCTTTCATAAAGTGCCTCAGCTATGTCTCCAATTTTCTTTATTGAAATGGACAGTTTGGCCAAAATAGATTCCTAGCATCCAACCCTTCCCCCAACCAATGGTATGAGAAAACCTGAAAAGAACAGGCCAAATAACTCATATGTTTTGTAAATAAAAAGCTTTTAATAAAAAAGGGAGCTTGACTTTTATTTTTACTTATCTCTTCATTGTCACTTGTTAATTATATGAAAACATTTAATATGTTTGTTTCTATTTAAATTAAATTTGCTAATTAAAATTTTGACACCATCAGGCATAAATAATTGCTTTGTTACCCCAAAATCTAATATTGAAGGAAGATTCTGACAGAAGCAGAGCTGCTGTTTCTTCTATGAAACATTCATTTAGGACAATGAGAAAAGAAAATTTCTCAAATACACATCTCTGCCTCCACTTCACACTAAACTTCGTCTGTGTGGATACTTGGCATTTGAGAATTGTAGGTTAGCAGGATTCTAAAGAATGGTTCACAACCATCTGTTTTCTACTGTTACAAAACCAAACTTTGGAAGGGCTTTTTCCCCCACAAAGAAATGCAAACCAATACTTTCTATTGAACAATTTCAGTTAATTAGTATGTTTATTTCTTAAAATTGTAGTTTACGCTGGCTACACTTTTAAAGCAAAACTATTACTTTCTTCTCTCCTCCCTTCCAAGTTTTTGTTCCAACATTGTGAATATTATGAAATACCTAGTTTTTAGTTATATTATTAGGGTTGTCTAACTACATATACAAGTTACTCTGCCACTCCCACTGGTTAATGATGCCTTTTTCTCCAAACTTTAAATGAGTCCAAATCTCCCTAATGTAACTCTTTGTCACTATCACCATGGAGATGAGATGCTTCCACCAGCTACTGTCATCTGCAGAAGCTGGAATTTCTGGGGCCCTTTCTCAGAAATTTCTGTGAGAAAGACACAGGAAGAGGAGAAGCTTGGTTCGTAGTTGAGGAGTCCTGAGTTGCTCCTCCATCGTGGCACTATTTAAATTTTCTAAAGTTGAGCATTTAGCCAGGTCTCTGAGGTTGTGGTCCTCTGCTCTGACCCACAAAGACCCTAAAAGGTATTGCTGATATTTCTATTGAAAATGATGAAGGTGTTTGCTGTGTTGATTGGACAAGAATTAGTGAAATGATGTAAATGCCCCATGCTTTACTCTGATGGATATCTGGTAGATATTGAGGTACAAAGTATAACATGATCCCTGTATTTAAGGAATTCAAAAGGAAGGATATAATTCAATATTTCAAAGACCTGTGGGTTTTTTTATGAATCAGCTAAGTATCAAGGATTTATTATGCTCATCATGTTCCCATCAGTATGTGTGTGAGGGGAAAAAAAAAAACCAACAACAACAACAACAAAAAAATAGTTCCTGCTCTCAAGGAGCTTACATTTTAACAGGGAAGGCAACATGCAAATATATGTGTATATAAGACAGATAAAAGGTAGCCATGAAAGAGAGAGTACTAGAAGCTGTGTGTGTAAGGAGAGAGGAAAGAAAAAAGGGAAGGAGCAGAAAAGATTTAATCAAGAAGGTTGTCCTTGAGCTATGTCTTGAAGAAAACCAGAGATTATAAAAAACAGAGAGGAAGAAGGAGGCAGTTTCAGAATAAAATGTAGTTAGTGCAATGCCAGAATAATGGAAAATGGAAAATTGTGAGTCACAAAGAACCGGAAGGTCAGTTTAACTGCATTGTAGAAAGGAGCAACAAAGTGATATGTAGAAAAGAGTAATGTGAACTACATAGAAAGGAAAAACAAATATTAGGAGTAGGAAAATAGGTTGGGGTTAGATTATGAAGATTTTTAAATGGCAAAAGATTTTATATGTGTCTTAGAAGTAAGGTTGAGGCAGTGTAGTCTATTGAATTGGGAGATGACATGATCAGAACTGTGTTTTAGGAAAATCACTTTGACGGATTGTGGAGGACAGTTTGGAATAGGGCATGTTGAGGCATAAAGATCTTAGGAGGCTATTTTAACAGTTCCGATGAAAAGTGATGAGGCAGTAACTAAAGTGACTGTATAAGTAGAGAGTAAAGGACAGATTGATAGATATGAGGTAGAAATAACAAGATTTGGCAATTGATTGGCTCTGGAGGGTGAGTGAGAATGTAATTTCAAATGACAATGAAATTGCAAATTCTGGAAGTTTGGAAAAATGATTGGAAAAATTCTGGTACTCTTGGCAATGAAAGGGAAGTTTAGAACAATGGTAGTTTTTTGGTAGAAAGATAATTTTTTGTTTTTTAAAAAATTTTTGAGTTTGAGTGAGACACCTTTTTGAAATGCCTAACAGTCTGTTGGTGATGGGGAATTGGAATTCTATGCCTCTCTGTCTCTGTCTCTGTCTCTTTCTCTCTTAAACAAAGAAACCATTCAATTTTTCATTTCATTCTATTCTACCTTATTGTTCTTCACTTTACTCCTCACAGTTAAACTTGCTTGTCTAAAGGAGCATTGTAGACTATATACAGAAAGGATCGAAATTGGGATTCCTGCTCAAATCTCAAAAAAAAATCGAGTAGTGGGTGCTTAAGCTAACAAATCAATGTTCCTAAAAAAGATATCCTCCATTCATTAATTCAAATATTAATGAAACAAGACTGTACTAGGCACTAAGAGATACATACACATTAAGTAAGACATTATTCTAACCAGCTCTTTTCCAATCTGATCATATTTTTAAAAGCTTCTCTTGGTGACCTTAACAATCAGTATCTTTTCTAATTCTTAGCTAAACAGAACCTTGGAAACTAGCCTTCTACTTTAGGTGTAAGACATATCATCTCACTGGAATAATATGAAAAACAATATTCATCTTTATTTTTTGAGAAGACTTTATCTTGCCTGACTAAGATCAATATAAATGTCTCTTAAAATTTTAATGACCATAGTAGTTTGGAATATAGCACAATCTTCTCTTCAAAGCATAACTTTAATGTTATATTTTATACTCTAAACTTCCATCATCCCAGTGGTTAATACTCTTTTTGGAAGCCATTTCTCAAAAAAATACCCCTTTCTTATCTCACTTGTTAAATAGTGACACCCTCATCTTTTCTGCCAACTTTTTGTATTACTAAACATGAAATATCAAGGACTTTTTTACAACTAGAAATAGAGAAATCTTCCTTTGACTTTTAAACTTGAAATAAATTATTATTTTAAGGCTGAATATGTCTTCCTTTACAATGGTATAATTTTTAAGTAAAGCAGAGAAAAATACTCTTTTGTGTACTCACAAATAGCTAGGTGATATAGTGCTTAGGGTTCCTGGCCTAAAGTCATGGAGACTCATTTTCTTGGGTAGAAATCTGGCCTCAGACACTTATTGGCTATGTGACCCTGGGCAAATCATTTAATTCTTTGTAGCTCAGTTTCCTTATCTGTAAAATAAGTTAGAGAAGGAAATGGAGAACTACTCTAGTATCTCTGCCAAGAAAATTTAAAATGGGGCCATGAAGAGTCAGATACAGTTTAAATGATTGAACAGCAATGTTGACAACAAAAATAACAAAAAAAATCTGACATGCTTCATCCCTCCAGATAATCACTCTATGACTCTACAATCCCCTCACTATTCCCCAGGTTGTTGTTAAAGCATCTATATAGCATCTATTAAAATTTATTCACCTGATAAGTGACTCCATACCAAATAATATTAGATGAATATAGGGAATTGGATTCATAGGTCGTTTAAAGAAACACAATAAACTATCAATAGCAAAAGTGCAAATTATTGTCCAAAAATACATTATGTGCAATGTATAACAAACAAACAGTTATATGCTCACAGCATGTATTTCATTGGTGGGCATTTAGTCAATAAATATTTATTAAGTGCCAGCTTTGAGTGAGGCACTCTGCTAAGCACTGAGAATACAAAAAATGTCAAAATCATAACTCATGTCATGTTCACATTCCAGTCAGAACAACAACATGGTATATACATACAAGGTATATGAAGTGTAAATGGGAAGTAATCCCAGAGGAAGGGGACTAGTGAGGATGAAGGATGAGGAGGGAGATTGGAAAAGATTTCTTTCAGAAAGTAGGATTTAAACTGTGTCATGTAGGAAGACAGGGAAGCTAAGAGTTGTAGGTGAGGAGGGAAGAACATTCCAAGAATAAGGGGTAGCCAGTTGTGAAGGAAGGGTTTTTAAGGTAAAACGGAATTTTATGTTTCATCTTAGAAGTGATATGAGTCTTTGGGGTTTATTTAGTAAGGCAGTATAACATGATCCAATCTGCACTTTAGGAATATCAGGTTGATAACTTGCTAGAGGATGGGCTGGAGTGGAAAGATAAAGGGAGTCTAACTGGATTGTTATTGTAATAATCTAGGTAGGAGATGATAAGGCTGTGATGCCAGTAAATGGAAAAAGGCAATTGTATGCATATGAATATGTATAGACATACATACATATGTTTATATGTATGTATATAAGATATGAAATAGATAATTTTTCAGATTATATGAATGATAACATGGAGGTCTAGACAGTTTATGTAATTCTTGCTATTGTGTCATTTCAATCAGAGACACTTTATGATTTTATTTGGAGTTTTCTTGGCAAAAATACAGGAGTAGTTTATTATTTCCTTCTCTAGTTCATTTTATCGATGAGGAATTGAGATAAACAGGATTAAGTGACTTGGCCAGGGTCACAGAGCTAATATGTGACTGGGCCTGAATTTGAATTTATGAGAATAAGTATTCCAGATTCCAAGCCCAGTCCTCTAACCAATGCACCATCTAGCTGCCCCTCTGTAGTGCTCATAATCTGTTAAGTCTTTCCAACATATGAGTTATGTGAAAGATAAAGCAATTTCAATTCTTTTTGCAGTCTAGCACATAAAAAAAAAACATAATGAGGTATAATTCAATGAATTAACTGTAAAGAAAGTCAGTCCTTAACTCCCCTAACTCAGCATTTTCTGCCTCACCATCCACTAAACTCTTGCAGAAGAGCTCACAATTGATCTGCAGATTTGTAACAGAACTCAACTCTATCCTCTCCATCTGTGCCACAGAAAACCATAAGACAGAAGCTTGTTAGGATATGACAGTATCCTAGAAGTGCTCTTTCCCGCAACAAATCCTAATCAGTGAATTAGATGGAACTGGGTTGGTACACATTTGTGACATTTTTTTTAATCTTGTAAGCCTAAGGGGAAGAGCCCAGTATTCAACTGGGATCAGTTTTGTACCCTTAGAAATAAGGTGGGGCAGAGACTGAGGCCCGTGAAATGTGAATTTTCTAATGCAGGAGGAGACTGAGATGGCCGCTATTATCCTCAAACTCACTGGTTTGCAGTCCCAACCTTTTGATCCTGTATTGTCTAAGTAGGCAATCATTGTCTCCATTCATCAACAATTTCCACTGAGGCTTTCTATAACTAGAATGGGAAAGGCCTTGAAAAAAAATCTTCTAAGTTAAATTTAGATTTTCTGATATATCAAAAAAATATCTTTTATAAATGCAAAGCTTATAATAAAAAATACATTTTCACCAAAGATCTTCTGCAATCTTATTAAGGATAGTTTTTATAAAATCCAAAGAGAGGAGCAGCTAGGTGGTGCAGTGAATAGAGCACCAGCCCTAAAGTCAGGAGGACCCGAGTTCAAATTTGGCCTCAGAAACTTAACACTAGTTGTGCGACCTTGGGCAAGTTACTTAACCCCAATTGCCTCAGCAAAAGAATAAAATAAAATCCAAAGAGAAGAGGAATTCTGTGCATGTAAATATAGATGAATAATTATACATCAAATATGACCTACATAGATCATCCTGTTTGAATGACAATCTATTGAGTCTTCTTTGTGAGAAGAACGTACTCAATGAATTCTATGACTATTAAAAGAGATAGACCTATTCTTCACTAAGGAAAACAAAACAAATGGATGAAGAAAGAATACATAATGTCAAGATGGCATATAATTCAATGGAACTATGTTAGCACATTAATATGAACATCTCAGATAAGCATTGTTGATAGATTAATTTGAGAACAGGCAGAATCACATTTGGAAAATCATGTAGTAATTTAGGTTATTCAAAGATAATCTGTGCTGCCAAAGCAATACTATAAAGTTAAAAATCATGGAACAACATAATTGGAATTGCAGATGGCCCAAAAGTTACTGGAAAGATGTGAGATGGTTACAATAAATAACCAGTGACAGAGTATCCAAGAAGTAGCATAAATGACACCATCAAGGACATGTAGAATTAGAAAAAAGTAAGAGCAAGGGAAGACAGGTATTTGGACTGCCTATTGTATTAGAATAAACAACATATTAAAGGATATAGAAAAATACCTCAATCATTTTGGATAAATTATCTGTAGAATATTCATATAATTATGTATACAGATACTGCATAGAATGAGGTTAACTTTGATGTTTCACAATTAGTTTTAGTGGAGATAGTATCCATATTAATGAGATTATGGGGCCATTGATGGAGTAAAGTGATAAATTTCTATTATATGTCACTTAATCGTTCTTAATTTTTATAATATTAACAAAATCATGTGATATAAAATGATCTCCTAGATAATTGGAAATATGAATTTAGGATCCTTTCTCTCATATGTAGGGCATTAAGAAGAACAAATCCTCCCTGGCTTAGTGAGCATTAGAGTTTCTTTTAGTTACTGAATCTTCCTGAGAGTGAGAGCCTTCCAAATTTATATGAAAGTGTTTATGATCACCAGGGACACTTAAAAATCAATATAGATGAGATAATGAGTGTACATTAAAGGCAATAATACTAAGTTAAGTTACTGTTAAGTAACATCCTGTGATGTGGCAGCATATACTGGAATTTTCTATTTCTGGTTATAGTCAATAAATTATGATCTCAGCTAGAAAAGTATGAATAATTCTGTAGCTTCCCCCAATGGCACCATTAAATCCTGAAATAACTACAAACCAGAAATGAGAAATTGTCCATTTGGGGTAAATTTCTTATCTTCTAAGAAAAGGAATGAATTGCTCTTACTCTCTTACTGCTTAGAGAAGAACATCCTATATGAGATGGCAATAATTTAAGATGGAAGTGAGCTATAGATGTAAGATGTCATTTGAGATAACATTTGAAGTGCTTTAAAACCTTAAAGCGCTATGTAATTATCAGGCATAGGAAGGGATGTGTGATTCTTTCTTATAGCCTACTAAACAGTCAAATAAGCCACACAGTTGGGATACTGTGCAATTTTATTTTTTTATTTGATTCTACAGGGCTAGATAAATATCTGGGTTTTTTTGGTTAATGCGTTTAAAAAAGTTCTTACTCATCTCTTTCCATCTCTTCTTTAAAATAAATGTTTCTCAGCATTAACATGACTTGATTAGCATGGGTGTTAGCCTGTGATTTCATATACTTTCGACCTTTCTACCCATCTGTAGACACTTTTTACTTCTATTGTGGGGAAAGTCTTGTCACCAAATGAATTCCCATTAGCTAGTTTTATGGAACACTACTAGTTTCCTGTAATCAATTCTTTGACAGGTGTCAGCCAATAGAATGTTCCTCTCAAACTATTATTAGTTTGTCACTAATGGAAGAAATTAGTGGGACTTCCTTCCGGGGGTGGAGCCATGGTGGCGGAGATCAAACAGGATTCTCTGTAGCCTCCTCTAACCTCCCCTCAAACCAACAAAATATGAAGCCTCTAGACTGATTCTGAAGCAAAAAAAATCCACAATATCTGGAGAACAACACGATTCTAGAAGAAGATACTCTGGAAGAACCTCAAAACAGGTCTGTTTTAATGGGGCAGGGGGTGGCCTACTGAACCCAGACTGCAGCACAGGGAGACCGGGGCAGGGAGCTGGAGCAGGGAGCTGGAACAGGAGTCAGAACAGGAGTGGGAGCGTTGTGCTTTTCACACACCTGGGAGTCTTCTGCGAGCCTCTTGGAACAATTTGTCCTGATTGTGGGCAGGTGGTTTGGAGGGTCTGCCTTTTGAGGGGGATAGATTGTGAACCACTGAACCCCTGATGAGCATCGTAACTAGCTGCCATTACACAGCACCTTAAAGCAATCAATCAAACAACAGGTCTGATAAGCACCAGAAATAATTAAATCATCGGAGCTGCCCAGCCCTGACATAATTCAATCAGCAGAACTGCCCAGTTCCTGAAATAACTCAATCAGCAGAACTGCCCCAGGGCAAATTAAAGCAGCTGTCCCACCTTTGCCCTAAACAGACCTCACACCTTTAAAAAAAATGAATAAAAAACCAAAAAGAGCTCTCACCATAGACAACTTTTATGGAGAGAGGGAAGAACAGACCTCAAATCCTGAGGCCCCTAAAGGTAAAGCAACTCCAGAAAAAGCTCCAAAGAGAGACATAAATTGGTCTCCATGTCACAAGGCTATCTTTGAAGATTGCATAAAAAATCTTAAAAGAGAGTTAGAAGAAACATGGGGAAACGAAATGAGATCACTGCAAAATAAAATAGAAAAAATGGAAAAAGAATGCAATGAACAAAAAAAATGTAATTGGTCAATTGCAAAAGGAACTAAAAACAGTAACTGAAGAAAATAAGACATTAAAAATTAGAATCGAACAATTGGAAATTAATGACTCATCAAGACTTCAAGAATCAGTTGAACAAAAACAAAAAAATGAAAAGATAGAGAAAAACATGAAATATCTCCTAGGAAAAACAACTGACCTGGAAAATAGATCTAGGAGAGACAATCTAAGGATTATAGGGCTTCCTGAAAGCCATGATGAAAAAAAGAACCTGGACACTATATTCCAGGAAATCATAAAAGAAAACTGCCCTGATATTTTACACCCAGAAGGCAAAATACTCCTTGAAACAATCCACCGATCACCTCCTGAAAGAAACCCAAAAATTAAGTCCCCCAGAAATATCGTGGCTAAATTCCAGAACTATCATACCAAGGAAAAGATATTACAAGAAGCCAGAAAGAAACAATTTAAATATCGGGGAGCTACAATTAGGATCACACAGGACCTAGCAGCTTCTACTTTGAAGGATC
>JAJPUD010024415.1:0-18784 GCA_023553655.1 Myrmecobius fasciatus
CATGAACTGATGCTGAGTGAAATGAGCAGAACCAGGAGATCATTATATACGGCAACAACAGTACTATATGACGATCAATTCTGATGGACATGGCTCTCTTCAACAATGAAATGTTTCAAACCACCTCCAATTGTTCACTGAAGAAAGCCATATACACCCAGAGAGAGGGATGTGAAATGTGGACCACAACATAACATTCTCATACTCCTTGATTGATGTTTGCTTACATTGTGTTTCCTTTATCTGATATATCGTTTGTGTAGACAAGATTTTTCTTGCACAACAATGACAAGTTTGGAAATATGTATACATATATTCGATTTGCCAATATTTTAACATAATTAACATGTAGTGGATATCCTGCCATCTAGGGGAGGGGTGGGGAGTTGGGGGAAAAATTTGTAACGGAAAACCGTTACAAGAATTACCCACACATATGTTATGCAAATAAAATTAAAAAAATAAAATTTAAAAAAAAGAATTGATCATCATATAATCTTGTTGCTGTGTATAATGTTCTCCTGATTTCTGCTCATTTCACTCAGCATCAGTTCATGCAAGTCTCTCCAGGCCTCTGTGAAATCATCCTGCTGCCTGTTTCTTACAGAACAATAATATTCCATGACATTCATATACCATAATTTATTCAGACACTCTCCAATTGATGGGCATCATTTCAATTCCCAGTTTCTTGCCACTACAATAAGGGCTGCCACAAACATTTTTGCACATGTGGGTCCCTTTCTCTCCTTTAAGATCTCTTTGGAATATAGGCCCAGTAGAAACTCTGCTGGGTCAAAGGGGATGCACAGTTTGATAACTTTTTGAGCATAGTTCCAAATTACTCTTCAGAATGGTTGGATTCGTTCACAGTTCCACCAACAATGTATCAGTGTCCCAGTTTTCCCACATCCCCTCCAACATTCATCATTATCTTTTCCTATCATCTTAGCCAATCTGACAGGTGTGTAGTGGTACCTCAGTGTTGTCTTAATTTGCATTTCTCTGATCAACAGTGATTTGGAGCACCTTTTCATGTGACTAGAAATAGTTTCAATTTCTTCATCTGAAAATTGTCTGTTCATATCTTTTGACCATTTATCAGTTGGAGAATGACTTGAATTCTTATATATTTGAGTCAATTCTCTATACATTTTAGAAATGAGGCCTTTATCAGAATCTCTGAATGTAAAAATGTTTCCCCAGTTTATTGCTACCCTTCTAATCTTGTCTGCATTCATTTTGTTTGTTCAAAAACTTTTTAACTTGATATAGTCAAACATCTATTTTGTGATTAATGATGATCTCTAGTTCTTCTTTGGTCACAAATTCCTTCCCCCTCCACAGGTCTGAGAGATAAACCATCCTACATTGTTCTAATTTGTTTATAATATCATTCTTTTTGTCTAGATCATGAATCCATTTTGACCTTATCTTGCTTACCTCCACTTTAAAGCTTGACTGAAATGTTATCTCCTCCAAACAGTCTTCTGTGATTCTTTCCAGGTATAATAACCTTCCCCTTTGGATTTTACTTATCACACAGTTTTGGCTTTTTCTTGATGTACTTATTAGGCTGTTACGATCTGAAATTTCATAGGAACTGAGATGTAGAGCTGGAAAGGACTTTAGAGTCCATCTAGAGCCATTCTCTTCATTTTATAGTTGAGGAAACAACTGAAGCGCAAAGGATTCTCTGGCTTGCCCAAGATCACACAAGTAGTAAGTGGCAGAAATGAGATTTGGACCCAGTTATTATTACTTCAGTGGAAAAGTATTTTTCTTTATCTTATCTTTTTATTGTGTATGATTCTGTCAGTATAAACAGCTCCCTATTAGGCAACTCTGTTTACTTAAGTACATCCATAATGAATTTGTGCTGTATAGTCTTAAAGAGTTGCTTGAGCCACTGTGGGATTAAGTGCCTTACATAAGCTCAATATATATCAGAGGCAGGGCTTGAACCTTGATCTTTCTGACTATGATGCTGACCCATTCTCTATTCACTACACCAGGAGCCTGCTGTGCCATCATATTGTGGCTAGCAGCATTTATGTGTGGAGCCTGAACTAGACTTAAGTGTAATCAGTGTATATTTAATGAAACAGATAAAAATATACTATATCACAGATAATATTAATATGTGATTTCTTAATCAATATATGGCCCACATGTGTGTATAGTTTAGCGGTCCCCCATTGCTGTTTGAGTAGAAGAAATGGGTCACTTGGAAGGAAGGGGCCACCAAAGACAATCTCTACCTACTGTTAGCCCATTAAATGACCATAATAATACATGTATTTTGACTCTCACACAATAAAGAAAGGACTGTTTACTATTTAAACTGTAAAGCTCAAAGAAACCATGACTTAATGACATTTAATGGACAATTCTGCCAAGGGACAATCCTGAGAATAGTTTACACCAAGGAATTTGATCAAACATGGGAAGGAGCAACTCTCCCCCCCCCCCCGCGCCCCCTTTGAGCAAGCACCACTAAAAGGAGACAAGCAAAGTCTGACATAATCTTCAGACCGCCTCAGACTCGAGTTCCAAAATCCTCCAGAAAAGACATCTCAGGCAGAGATGATGGGCGGAGCAGATGGCTCTGGCACGTGCCACAGTTCCAAGCCTGAGACCATTCATCATTCTCCTGCTGACTGTTGGCAGTTTTTGCAAGTTGGAAAGGGAAATGCAACCAGTAACCCTGAGAAGGCAAACAGGATGAGTGTAGGGAGAATCAGACAGGAGGGATGAGCATTGTGAGGTTGGGAAACTTTCTCTCTTCCTGCGTGAAGAAGAGGGCAAGGACTCCACTGGTGTTTGTTTTGTTTCATATGGAAAGCTAGGAATATTCTCAGAAGTACCAAGTACCCCTTTATGATAGAAAGAGGCTAAGATAGATTATTTATGCAGAATGTCTAAAGAGAACTGGATTAGGTAGGATACAGCTTGTTGGCATTATGAAATGGAAACAACTTCAATAGACTGTAGCTATTTAAAATTATTAAGGATATGCCTCTGAGGTAAAATTACCAAACCTAAGTTCTAGCCTTCAGATTAAAAAGTCCCTGATGAATATCTTTTAAAATCAAATGTTCTTGTCAGTCAGAAAAAAATCTACTTTTTCTGTCTCTTTCCTCTTTTCTTTCTCCTTGTCCTCTGCTTGGGAAAGAAAAAGAAAACCCCTATTATAAGTACATTTAGTCAAGCAAAACAAATTTTCACATTGACTTAGTTCTGAAAACTTATCTGTCTCATTTTGCCCTCTGAGTCCTTCACCTTTCTATCAAGCGGTAGGTGGCTTTACAATATTGTTGTTTTTGTTTTGTTTTCCTGGTTCTGCTTCCATCAACAGCATCAGTTCAGATAAATCTACCCATGTTTATTTGAAATTATGCCCTTCACCATTTCTTATAGCACAATAATATTCTATTACATTTAGCTACTATAACTTGTTGTTCAGTACTTCCCCAATTGCTGGGTATCTCCTCAGTTTCCAATTCTTTGCCGCAACAAGTAGTTATAAATATTTTTTACATCATTAAGGTTTATTTTACTTAGGATTAATCTTTCTCTTAATATATTCTTCCTATAATTATTATTCCTTTCTTTTTCTCTTCCCATAGTTTCCTACTGAGTAAAACTTATTTCTGTAGTTAACCCTGTGTGTGTGTGTGTATTTTCCCTTCTTTTGGCTATTTCAGATAAGAGTGAAGTTTAAGTATCAGTTTCTCTCCCCATCCTTTCTTCCCTGTTTATATAGATGTCTACTTGTGTACTCTGATTTTGTGAGATAATTTCCCCCAGCTTTTCTTCTATTTCCCTTTCTTATATATTCAGCTTCCTTTCCCTTTCCATTCTTCTTTTAAGATCATCAAGATATAACAGAACCATCCCCAGATTTTCTGTCTAATTAGGCTCTATGACCCTTGGTGATAATAGGGCACAAAAGGAACACATATATCACATATTAGGACACAAGGAGTTTAAATCCTTATCATTGTTCATTTGCATTAACTTTTTAATGTATATCTATGTTATTGTGTTCAAAGATTCTATACAGCTCTGGTGTTTTTAAATAGAATGCTTGGTAGTCCTTGTTTTCTTTAAAAGTGAATTTTTCCTTCTTTAACATTATGTATTTAGTCTTTCTGAATAAGTTGTTCTTGGCTCGAAGTATATATCCTTTACCTTCTGTAATATTATGTTCTGAGCTCACTATAACTTTATGGTGGTGATTATTAAACCATATGTGATTCTGGGTGTGGCTTTTCAGTACTGTACTTAAATCCTTTGTGACTGCTTGGAGTGTTCTTTTCTTTGATTTGGAAGCTCTGGATTTTGACTATATATTCCTGGGAGTTTTTGTTTTGGGGTTCTTTCAAGATATGACTAGTAGATTCTTTCCATTTCCCCTTGACCCTCTCATTCTAGGAGAACTGGGCAATTTTGGTATTTCTTGGAATATTATGTTTAGGCTCTTTTTCTGTGTGTGGCTTTCCGGTAGTCCAATCATTCTTAAATGTTCTCTTCTTGATTTGTTTTCCAGATCCATTATTTTTGCTATGAGAGATTTCCCATATTCTTCTTTTTATCCTTTCTTCTATTGATTTTGTTTAAATACATCTCATTGTCTCATGAAGTAAGTAACTTCCGCTTGGTCCATTCTGATTTTCCAGGAGTTATCTCTTTGAGTGCAGTTTTATATTTCTTGTTCTAAGCTATTTATTGTCCTTATTTCCATACCTTTTTTTCTTTTCTCAATTTTTTCCTCTGTTACTCTCATTTTGTTTTTAAAATAAATTCTTAACTCTTTAAAAACTCTTGTAGTTAGATTTGTATTCAGGCTATGTTTTTGTTTTAGACTGGTCTTACAGATATTTTTGAGTTGTTATCTTCTTTTGGATTTGTGTCTTGGACTTCTCTGTTACCATAATATCTCTTTATCATGGGATGCTTTATATATATCTATATATCTACATATATCTACACACACACACACACACACACACACACACACACACACACACACATATATATATATATATATATATATTTTGCTTAGGCAATTGAGGTTAAATGACTTGCCCAGGATCACACAGCTAGGGAATGTTAAGTGTCTGAGACCAGATTTGAACTCAGGTTCTCCTAACTTCAGGGCTGGTGCTCTATCCACTGCACCACCTAGCTGCGCCATGGGATGCTTTTTTAAATTCATCATTCCATCCTGCCTTTTGACTTTGGACTTTGTTGTGGCTGGGCTCTGTGTGTTTCTGGGAGGAATGTTTCACTTGAGCCTTTTTGTCCTCTTTCATCTTTCTCCTGCTTTCATTATACTGGAAGCGGCATGCTTTTAGCACTTCCAAGTGATATGATCTGGGGCGGTCTGTTCACTGCCCTCCTGGTCTGAGTTCTACAAGTTTCTGATTCAGATTTAAGCCTGTTGACTTGTCTCTAGTTGGAAATTTCAAGAGAATGCTACAGGATTTGGCCATTATTAACCTGTTGAGAGGTTCTGTAGGTTCAGATTAGCTGAATGACAGGCTCCCCTTTGGCATAGGACTGTTGCCCTGGTTTTTCTAATGCAGAGTTCAGCCTGGACTGGAGATAGGACCAAGTTCTTATTTTGCTCCTGGCATTATAACTTCACAGCTACTATTTGCTTTTAAACTTGTTTCTTACTCTTTTCTCAGCTAGGAGCTGCTAACATGACTGTTCCTCTTCAGTAATCCTAGGTACAGGGTCCCTCACAGTCTGACCAGCGATTGTTAGATGGCACTTATCATTGTATCTGGGATTTCTTACTGCCTTGATGCATCCTGTCCTTGTTCTCAGTCTTAGTTCTCTTTTAGAGTTCCTGATCACCAAATTGCTATACATACTGTACATTCCTGACTAGACTTTGTCTTTGGCATCCACAGACTTTTTTCACTAACCCTAAGCTGGCCTTTCCTAGAAAAATGACTATTTTTTTCCTTGAATTTCCTAATCAGAATTTGATCTGGGGGGCAGCTAGATGGTGTAGTGGATAGAGTACCAGCCGTGAAGTCAGGAGGACCTGGGTTCAAATCTGGTCTCAGGCACTTAACATTCCCTAGCTGTGTGACCCTGGGCAAGTCACTTAACCTCAATTGCCTCAGCAAAAAAAAAAAAAAAAAGAATTTGATCTGGGATATTTTCTAGGTCTTTGTAGAGGAAGTTTTGTTAGGGAGATAGGCTTTACTTCTTCCTGCTACTTGACCATCATCTCCTCTTTAGTTTTCAATTTCTTCCTTGCTCGGTAGGTAATCTAAAGCTAGTGACTCTAGAATACAATTCCTAACCTCAGTCCCTGGGGTGTTGGCATTCTATGTGTAGTGGGCTAGTTGGATCCTGCTTACAATATTCACTGAATTCTCTTCCTAAGCTAACATGGGGTTGGAAAAATGACTCCTTGATTTTTTTTTTATTTCTTCATCAGGATTTGTTCTGATACATTTAATATATGTTTGAAATTTGGAATGGGAAGGAATTGGGAATTGGAGTGGAATTTGGAATTGGGAGTGAATAGGGGAAATCTCATTGTACTTCTTTCCTCAATTTCCCCTACTTCCTTATTGCATTTCAGTGTAACCAATCAGCAGAACTACTTTCTTTCTCTGAGACTGAAAGTTGTTCACCAGAATGATCACCTCAGCACCTGGTTTAAAGCTGCCCTGAATCTTAAAGATACAAAATGTCATAGATTTGGAGTTGGAAAGGACTTTTGGTGCCATCTAGTCCAACCACTTCCAAGGTGATTGAGGAAATTAGGCCAAGATGGGTAAAATGACTGTACAATGACAGGAGCAGGATTCAGTTTTGGGTATCTGACTCCAACTCCAGTGTTCTTTAAAGCACAAGAGGACACACAAACTTATTTGGGCTGGTCCTGCCAAGGCAACTGCAGGCAACAACAACCTCCTACTGTTTGAATTTTTAAGTTGATAATTTTGTATAGACCGCAAATGATGTTATAAATATCCAAGTGATCCTTGGCAGAAAAAAAGGTTCCCTACTCCTGTGCTGCACCATGATTTCTCCACTATAGCTAATAATGCAGATTCTGTCAGACCTTTATCCTCATTGCAGTTGATGTCTATGTAACTAGTGCCTTGTGGTCTGAGCCAGACCAATATGATAAGACATCTATGGAAAGATTTTGAGAAAGCATATGACCACTTTACAGATAGTGAAACTGAGGCCCAGAAAAGTGGGTGACCTGTCTAAGGTCAAAAAGATAGTAAATAATACAAGTAGGAGTCAAATTATGGTCCTTTAATCCTTTGTTCAGTGCTTTTCCTATTGTACACACGATACCTCTAAATCCTGAGGTCTCTCCATCTGATTGCTATTGCCCTAACTTGATGCTCAAAGCCTATGTCGACCTGATCTCATTGCCTTATCTAAAGTGGTGTGTATATAGATATTTCTGCTCTGTAGGAATAGTAAGTAGTCCAGCCCATAACTAGACTAGGATGTAGAGAAGCATTAGATGCAAAGAAACTAAAAAGGTAGGAAGGGGCTGGGTTATAATGGACTTTAAAAGATGAAAATATGATTTTATATTGGATCCTGGATGTCATAGAGAGCCATTGGAATTTATTGACTAGGAGGGTGGCGTGGTCAGATATGTGTTTTAAGAAGATCATTTGATAGCTGACAGAAAGATGAATGGTTTGAAGTGAGGTAGAAACTTGAGTCGAGGAGGCAACCCATATGGTACTGCAATAGTCCAGCCAGGAGATAAGGAGAGCCTGCATCAAGGTGGTGTCAGAGGAAAAAAGGAGGGCTTTTAGAAGTAGTTAGATGGCGCTGCAATGGATAGATTGCTTGATCTTGAGTCAGGAAGACCTGAGTTCAAATTTGATTTCCATCATTTACTAGCCAAGTGACCCTGAGAAAATTATTCTTTTCTCAGCTATTAAAAATGGGGGTAAGGGTAGCATCTACCTCCTAGGGTTGTTGTATCAAATGAAATATTACTTGTGAAGTACTTATGGACAATAAATGCTTATTCCCTTTGTTTCCTTCCCTACTCTCCCCCCTTATAAGAGAAACATAAAGGCAAAGACAACAGGACTTGTCCCATTGAATGTGGACAATGAGAGATAAGGAAGGGTTGAGTGATGGGGAGAATGGTGGTACCCTTGATGGGGTTAAGAAAAGAAGTTTCAAAGAGGGGAGTTTTTGGGGGGAAATAATGAGTTCAGCTTTGAATATGTTAAATCTAAAATGATTGTATAACATTCAGTCTGATATTTCTAAAAGGCAGCTAGAGATGTGATATTAGATGTCTGGGGAGTTAGATGAATCGACTTGGTATCAATTGTGTCAATATGGTACTCATGGAAAGGACACAGCCCCTGTATTCAAAGGCCTTAGTTCTAGAAATCTCACATTCAAGGATGACATCATTATGCCCAGAGGATCAGAGGTTTTTGTGACCCCAAAGTATTATTTTAGAATTCGGAGAAGAATTGTAATGTGGTTTGAGGCCTCATTCTTTGAGCTTTGAGGCCTCTGTCCATTTATTCTTTAGCTTCCCTGAATTTTCTTCAAAAGAATAAAGTAGTGAAGCATTCTCCTTCTGCACTGCCTCTTCACTGAGCACAATGAAACCAGAGATCCCCAAAGAAATCTTATTAAGAAGGATCTGAAAAGCATCTCTCATTACCTAGAGAAGACTTATTATATTGGCTTAGCTTATTCATCATTTACAGTCATATCCACTGAATTCCTTTTTTTTTTTCAACTTTTAAAATATGCTTCTATTCTAAAAGGCTTTTTATACAAGGTCTTGGGTTAAAAGAAATTCTATAGCCACTAAACTAAGACAGGTCAAGGCAGGAAAGTTATATGACAGATGAAAGTAAGGTATTTATCATTTGATAACTGCTGCAAGTTTAGACTGCATTAAAGTTTCTGAGTTAATCAGTCCCTGAACACTCCAGATAAAAAAAACCACCTTTCACTTGCTTCTACTACAGTATACTTTATATCTGGCACCCATTGATGGGGATGAAATATTTGGAAAGAACAGTAGACAAGAAGTTAGAAGATCTGGGATATTGTCCCAGCTCTGCCAATGACCAACTGTGTGATGTTTGGCAAGTCACAGATGTGACAATTCATTTCTTTTTTTTGACAATTCATTTCTTGCCTCCACACTTTTGCAAAACCATTTCATCATACTTGGAATTCACAGCTTTCTCATATCTGGCTTAGGGAATGAATTCCTGATTTCATTCAAGGCCCATATCTGCTATCAACTCATACAGGAATCTCATTCTTATTTCCCTATTTTACCCTCCTCCCAGAAGTTACTAGATATGTATTTTGTCCTTAATGTCCTCAGTGCATTTTGTTTTCTTCCAGTAGGATACAAAGTCCATGATGACAGGGGACTGTTTTGTTTTTTGTTTTTGTCTCCTCAGTACCTAGCACAGTGTGTCACATAGTAAGTGCTTAGTAAATATTTGGTGAATGAATGACTGAAGGCAGCATAGTGTTATAGAGCCACAGTTAATGTGGAGTCAGAGGATCTGGGTTTAAATTTAGCCCTATCTCCTGTTACCTGTATCCTCTTAGGATATTAGCTTTCTTACCTGTAAAAAACTAAGTGATTCTGTGATTGAAGCAATGATTCACTTAGGTTCTTCTCTCATTGTAATGCTAAGATGTACTTTTGAAGATAAAGTCCTGTCCTATCATGGACTGGGTCCTTTTTGTTGTTAGGTATGTTCCATCCAGATGAAGAGGATTTGGGAAGCTAGGGGATCATTGACAAGTAACTCTCTTTCCCTAGAATGAGGCTTCTTCAACTTTTTCCACTCATGACCCCTTTTTGCCTGAGAAATTTTTATGTGCCTGAGTATATAGGCATATGAAATAGGTATACAAATCAAACATTGACTGATAATAAAGCATAATTTCATGACTTCAACATTCAGTTACACAACTCCAAATGAGGTCATGATCCATAGTTTAAGAAGCTTTGCCCTAGGGTACTACTAGCAATCTGGATTCTTTACATGAGCTCTGCCATGTCTAGAATGTACTCCCCACGTCTATCTCATGGAATCCTGAGGTTACCTCAAAATACAGCTCAAGAGCCAAGTCCTATACAAAACCCTTCCTGACTGTCCCCCCTCACCAATTGTGGCTCTTATTTAATACATGTTCACTTGATTAAAATTATGGACATAGAAGTAGATCACTGGGAAAAGACACAGACCAAAATACAGTAAAAGTACATGTAGCAAAGGAAACTCAAGATGGTCAAGAAATGTGAAACAATGGCATATGAGGTTAAGGACTAACAAAGGACTAGGATAACATGACAACTGTCTTTAAGGATTTGATGGTCTCTAATGTAGAAGGGATTAGACTTGCTCTGCTTAGTCATAAAAGGTAGCATCCTGATTCTAGCCAATCAGCTCTAGGTTATCTCATTTGATGATTTCACCAGCTCCCATGGGCTCAGGTTATCACATTTTGTGTAGACATTTCTAAGATCTAGATATCTAGCCCTAATCTCTCTCTTGAATTCCCGTCCCATATTGCCAACTTTGCTTTTTAGATATTTCCAATTGGATGTCCTGTAAACATGTCAAACTAAAAATCTCCAGAACAGAACCCATTTCCCTTCCCTTTTCCCCAATTTTCCTGTTACTGGCCGCCTGTAACAGCAATGTTTCCTAGACTTTCTTTTTACTTCAATTGTACTTATACTTATTCTACCTATCCAAACTGTTGTTTTCTTTTTACCTTCATATTATCTCTTCCAGGCATCCTCTTCTCTCCAGGCTGTATTCTGCTGTGTTCCCCTGAATCCTCATGAATTTTGTGCATCCTTGATCTGTTTTGATACCTGATCTCAGTTTTGGTTCTTCATCTCATTGTGCCTGTATTCCTGGCTGTTCTACTTAACTCTTTCCTTCATGTTGGTATCCTCAGCAGTCATTCCTTGCTATCACTTTGTTTTTATAATTCTCAGAATCTACAGTATATACCTACCCACATTCTGAACCACTTAACCATCACAAAGCAAGGGCAAGCTTCCTTCATCCCTGGGCCAGTTTTTATGGCTCATGATTAACTCAGGTTTCCATCATATGATCATATATATGATCATATATGGTTTTATAAAAATTTGTTTTACATTGACCTAGTTGGAATTGCTACTGAGAATCACAATCTATACAAGGTTTAGTAGGGAGCAGCTCCATTTAAAAGTGCAATCCAGTGGACTTTGATGACTGTGAAAGAGAGGAATGAGACTGATGACATTGTGCAACTCTGCCTCACTTTAATCCAGTTCACTCACAAGTCAAGACATCACCTTGTGATATCATTGATCCTCTTCAAAAATGAAGGATAAATAATGACAACAAGCTCTTAAAATGGCCAAAAAGTCAGTGAAGACAATTACTTATTTCTGTAGAGAAAATACTTTCTCTATTCTATCTTATTAAAAGCAGATTTTTGCATATCTATGTTGAGGAAGTCAAGTAACCACTATTGATTTAGCCATATTCTCTTGAAAATTTGAAATAATTTTTATATCATGCCCTCACATTAAATGCAGTGTGACTAAGAATGGAGCTTGATTGGTTCAAATGAGGGTTTTAAAATCACTATTAAAGGAAAATTCTGATGTGAACATCAAATAAGAATTATATTCTTCTTTCTGATTACATGGTTTTCCTTCCATGTGGAGGCTGGCTGAGGTAGTAGAGTTTTCAATTAGCACTTTTGACATATAATCTGGCATAAAATAATATTGGAAATGGGCACAGATTTAAGGAAATATGCTCACTATGGCTGTAGTCCCAGATCTCACGCTGAAGTACTAGTTTTAGGGTCCCCAGGGCAAAATAGCATGTGAATGGAGCCCAAGGCTAACAAGTATCATTTTGTAATGGAGCCCAAGACTAACAAATATCATTTTGTAAAGCTTTGGGGCCCAACATATGGTCTGGAATTTACAAATGGTTCTCACAAGCAGAATGTAATAAAATGGCTAATTGGCTAACAAGCTTGCCATATACTCCCATTGACCAGTGGAGTCAGATGAATCAAACAGAAAAACTCTAAGTACTACTAACCATCAATTCTTAACACTACTGGGCCACTGGTCTCCAAATAGCTAGGGAGACCTAGTTGGGTCTTATGTTTTCTCTTTAGCATAGATCTCTAAGAAATGGTCTAAAATAAAAATATCCAGAGGAGGTAATAAGGAGCTTTTTGTTGCCTAAACTGTTAACACTAAAGGTCTATTATTAATGGAATCAAAAAATGCACATTCTCAGAAACCATCCAGTCAGATATGTATCTGAATATATATCAGATACTTTCTTATTCAGGAACCCCTCTAACAGTATAACTGCCAGAGGGTCATCAAGCCTTTCATTAAAAATCTCCAACAAATGAGAGCTCATTGCCTACCTTAGGCATCTCATTCCACTCTGAGACAACTCTCAATGTTTGGAAATTTTTCCCTAACATTGATCCAAACTGCCTCTCTTCAGCTTCCAGTCATTGTTCCTTTCTCTGCCTTCTGGGCCAAGCAGAAACATTTTAATCTACCTTCCACTTGTTAGCCCTTCAAATACCTGAAGAAAGTTATCATGACATTGTCCTATGTCTATTCTTCATCAGATCACACATCCCAAGTTACTTTTTTAAAAAATTTCCAAAAGTTCTTCTCTGTAGCCCTTCACTGTCCTAGTAACTCTCCTTTGCAAGCACCCCAGTTTTTTAAATTCTCTTCTCAAAATATGGTTTCTTGAACTGAAGACAATATCCCAGATATTGTCCAATATAGAGCTTGGTAACCCTCTGGCCCCCCTACTCCTGGATTGAGGCAGCCCCTTTTGCTTTTGGGGCTGCTATTTTGCTCACTCATCTATTGATTTATATGAAATTTGTAGCTCACTGAAACCCAGTGTCTAATAATAGGTTCTGTTTGCCTAGAATAAAATAAATAGAATAAAAAAGTAGTATTTAGCCCCAATGTGTTTGCTGACCTCCTGCCTATTGGACATCTCAAAGTGGATGTTTTCTAAACATCTTAAATTATACATGTCCAAAATTGAACTTAATATCTTTCCATCTAAGCCCTCTTCTCTTCCTGATTTTCCTATTACTGTTCAGGGTATCACAATCTTTCTAGTCACTCAGGCTTACAACCTAAGTGTCATCCTTGATTCCTCAATATCTTCCCTACCATATCCAATCTTTTGCCAAGGTCTGCTGATTTTACCTTTGTATATCCTCCTTTCTCCTCTGCCACATATTGCTTTAGGCTCTCATCAGTTTATGCCTGGATTATTGTAAAAACCTGTTTAGAGTCTCCTTCCAGGCCATCCTCCACTCAACTGTCAAAGTGATCTTCTGAAAGCATGGATCTGACCTCCTACTCAGTAAGTCTAGTGGCTCCCTATCACCCCTAGAATCAACTAAAACCTCTCTTTGGCATTTAAAGCTCTCAATGACAAGTCTTTTTATACTTTCTACCCCGTCCCCTACATACTCTTTAGTCCAGTGAGAGTTGCCTCCTTACTCTTGCTCGAATAAAAAACTCACCCTCAAAATTGGTAATCTTCCCATAGAACGAGGACACCCCATTACTCTTCCTCCTGGCCCTGAGTCCTCAGACGAGCCTCTTGAGTCCTTGCCCAAAGGAGGATATTATAGTAGAAAGTATGCTGGATTTGGAGTAACAGGTTCTTTATTGAATTATTTGCTCTGCTATTTACCACCTATATGATATTGGACAAGTCATTTCACTTCTCTAAAATGAAGGGTTTGGACTAGACAATCCCCAAGACACCTTCCTGTTGTAAATGTGCCACCTTGTGCTTCTAGATTCTGAAGGTCCCAGTATCAGGCCAAACTCATCTTAGGTCTAATCAATCATAGTCAAGATCTAAGCATGAAAAGTCTTTGAAAGCTATTTGATGAAGGGAAATGATTTCAGTTAAGAGGTCTGTTGCAGTAGGCTGAAGGATTTCATTATGCTCTTTGAGTCTCATCCAAAAGCATTGGGCTAGCTGAAATGAGAAGAATTCTACAAATTGGAGCATATGTGACTTTGTGGCACATCCCTGAGGAGAAATCACTTTGGATGAGGGGGAAAAGCCTTGGCCTCAGCATTGCCCAGAGGAGGACATTGTGAGGCGGACCTTCTGTCCTCTGTTAGCTGTCCGGGCTACATCCCCAGGATGGCTGACAGCAGTGTCTACTTTGGAACTGAAGTCAGCTGGATGAACATTGGTCATGCATAAGGAGAACTTGTTCAGTACTCTGTGAATGGGAGAAAATGGCTTTAGCAATCAGAAACTGGAAGTTACCCCTTTGCCACATGTGATTTTAAACTAGAATCTACCTTCTCTTGGACTTTATATGTAACTGTGGGAGAGTGTGTATCAGATTTTTCTGGGAATGTTTTGTACTAACTGTGCTTTACTGTGCCACCTTAGTAAATATACCTTTTCTAAGAAATAACTTAGGTCTGATTAACAAAATGATTGACAGCTGAGAAACTTCAGGGAAAACTTTGGTAGGGCCTTGAAAATATGATATTAGAGAAAGCTATCCCATTGCCCCTCTGGTGTACCTCTAGAATCCTGAGGAAAAGATGTAGACAGCCTTATTCTGGCAATCAACTCATTAGTGAGAGTGAGAGTTGGAATGAGGATACTCATAGCTCCTATGGTTTGTAATTTCGTCAGTTGACCAGATGGGTTCCCTTCTACAGGCCACAGACATATCTTTTCTTAGCTTGCCCCTATAAAAAGAGTGTCAGTGCCCCATTACCTTCTCTGATATCTACTCTTGGCCCCACAACAGTAGGGCATGTCTACTTTTTTGACTCCTACTTGTTTTCAGAGGGTGTTTCAGCAGCTCACCTTTGGTCAGCCTAGCTTATGGCTATGTGACCCAAAGACATATAACACTGCTTTATGGCAAAATTCCTACTCAGGTCAAGTATTTTTTAAAATCAGGAATGCTTGAAAGTCTTCTACTCCATTGAAGATCCATTTCCTCTCTGTAAAATTATACTCAGTCTCACAAGTTAATTTACTATTAGTTATAAGTATTTTTTTGCCTTTTTGAATATTGCATTACAAGATGTTCTCACTTTTATAATACTTGCTGCTAGGTCTTATGTGATCCTGATGTAATTCCTTAGTACTCACACTCTTTTGTGATTCTTTGCAGCAATTTTTTTCTTTGCCTTGGAAGCTCTGGATTTTGACTGTGACATTCCTGGGAATTTTTATTTGAAGGGTTTGTGTTGTGAGGTGACCAAAGAAATCTTTCTATTTTCATTTCTTCAACTGGTTTTAATAAGTCTGGGCAGTTTTCATTTCGTATTTCCTTGAAATATGGTATTTAACATTTTTCTTCTAATTGTGATTTTCAGGAAGTTCAAGGATTGGACTTTTCCAATTCATTTGTTTGTGGTAACAAATATGTCATATATTCATCTATTTTTTCTTTTTCCTCTTCATTTTTCTATTTTTTCCTTATAATATTTCTTTTTATCTCATGTAGTATAGAAGTTCTCTTTGGTACATTTTAATTTTCAAGTCTTCCACCCTCTGATCTAAACTATTTATTCTCCTTCCAATTCTTTCCCCTAGAGCTTTTTATTTCACCTCCAATTCCATTTTTAAATTATGTCACATCATTTGTTTTATGTATTCTTGGAGTCATTGGGATCAGGATCTTTTCTTTGAGGCTTTTTTGTATTGTTATGGAGTTACTCATTTCTACATTTACTTCTTAGGTATACTTTGATATAAAATATTTCTTCATAGTATTTGGAATCTTTATCTATTTCCTCATAGCTCTAGACTCAGTTGTTCACATGGAACTTAGTGAAGCCCGACCCCCTGTTATACTCTTGAATAGGATAGTCAGTCTCTATCTGGTCCTGAATTCTGTTTCTTGGACTCTTTTTGCTGGCTTCTACATTCAAAGCACTGGCATAATTTAGTGTCCATTATCAGATCTCTGATCTTTTTATCCCTTGTCACTGTGTCTCTATGCTATTCCATCCCCCTGGGATATCCTCAGTTGGAGATAATGCTGCAGGCTTCCGGCTTAGTCATCTGAGTTTATCCTGGCTACTTTTCTGTGTCTCCTTTTCTGTGTCTAACTTTGTGCAGTCCTGGATTGAATAAAGAACCTTACTGATGGGCAGCTAGGTGGCACAGTGGATAAAGCACCAGCCCTGAAGTCAGGAGGACCAGAGTTTAAATCTTTAAATCTGGCCTCAAATACTTAACACTTCCTAGCTATATGACTCTGGGCAAGTCATTTAACTCCAATTGCCTCAGCTAAAAAAAAAAGCTTACTGATGTTTTTCTTTAATATTTAGATTTCTTGGTCACTATTTAGCTTGGCATATTCAGTTCTTTTTAAGAGGATGTGAGAGAGCTGAGCTTCTCTCTGAATTTTATGCTATCATATTATCTAGAATTTCCTTTCTAGATATATATATATATTTTTATTTTAAGCTTTTTATTTGTATAACATATGTATGGGTAGTTCCCCAACCTTGATCTTTACAAAGCTTTCCAATACAAATTTTACCCCCAGTACCCTCCCCTCCCCTAGATGGCAGGAAGTCCACTACATGTTAATAATGTTGAAATGCTTGAGAAGTTATGCAAGAAAAATCCTATCTACAAGAAAAAAAAAAGAATCAGAGAAAGGCAACACAATGCAAGCAAATGTCAATAGAGATCATGAAAATGTTACGTTGTGGTCCATATTTCATGTCCCTCTTTCTGGGTGTATATGGTTTTCTTCAGTGAACAACTGGAACTGGTTTGAGACAATTCTTTATTGCAGAGAGCCATGTCCATCAGAATTGATCATCATGTAATACTGTTGTTGCTGTGCATGATGATCTCCTGGTTCTGCTCGTTTCACTCAGCATCAGTTCATGCAAGTCTCTCCAGGCCTCTCTGAAATCGTCCTGCTGGTCGTTTCTTACAGAACAATAATATTCCATAACATTCATATACCATAATTTATTCAGCCACTCTCCAATTGATGGGCATCCCTTCAGTTTCCAGTTTCTAGCCACTACAAAAAGGGCTGCCACAAACATTCTTGCACATGTGGGTCCCTTTCCCTCCTCTAAGATCTCTTTGGGATATAGGCCCAGTAGAAACACTGCTGGGTCAAAGGGTATGCACAGTTTGACAACTTTTTGAGCATAGCTCCAAATTGCTCTCCAGAATGGCCGGATCCGTTCACAGTTCCACCAACAATGTATTAGTGTCCCAGCCCTCCCACATCCCCTCCAACATTCATCGTTAACTTTTCCTGTCATTTTAGCCAATCTGACAGGTGTGTAGTGGTATCTCAGAGTTGTCTTAATTTGCATTTCTCTGATCAATAGTGATTTAGAGCAACTTTTCATATGACTAGAGATGGTTTTAATTTCATCCTCTGAAAATTGTCTGTTCATATCCCTTGACCACTTATCTATTGAAGAGTGGCTTGAATTCTTATATATATGAGACAATTCTCTATATATTTTAGAAATGAGGCCTTTATCAGAACCATTAAATGTAAAGATGATTTCCCAATTAGATGCTTCCTTCCTAATCTTGTCTGCATTTGTTTTGTTTGTACAGAAACTTTTTAACTTAATATAGTCAAAATTATCCATCTGGTGTTCAATTAGGAGTTCCAAGCCTTCTTTGGACATAAATTTGTTTCACCTCCACAGGTCTGAGAGATAAGCTATATTACGTTCCTCTAACTTGCTTACAAAGTCCCTCTTTATATCTAGATCATGAACCCATTTAGGTCTTATCTTGGTATGTGGTGTTAGGTATGGGTCAAGCCCTAATTTCTTCCACACTAGTTTCCAATTTTCCCAGCAGTTTTTGCCAAATAGAGAGTATTTATCCCAAAAGCTGTGGTCTTTGGGTTTATCGAACACTAGATGGTTAAGGTTAATGCCTAGGTTGTCCTGATAACCTATCCTGTGCCACTGATCCACTGCTCTATTTCTTATCCAGTACCAAACGGTTTTGATGACCGCTGCTTTATAATATAGTTTTAGATCTGGTACAGCAAGGCCACCTTCATCTGCCTTTTTTTTCATTAATCCCCTTGAAATCCTTGACCTTTTGTTCTTCCAAATGAACTTTGCTACTATTTTTTCTAGATCTGTAAAATAATGTCTTGGGAGTTTGATTGGTATGGCACTAAATAAGTAGATTAGTTTGGGTAGTATTGTCATTTTTATTATGTTCGCTCTGCCTACCCATGAGCACTTAATATTTTTCCAATAGATTAGGTCTGATTTTATTTGTGTGGAAAGTGTTTTGTAATTTAGTTCGTATAGTTTCTGACTTTTCCTTGGCAGATAGATTCCCAAATATTTTATCCTATCATCTGCTATTTGGAATGGAATTTCTTTTTGTATCTCCTGCTGCTGAACTTTGTTGGTAATATATAAAAATGCTGATGATTTATGTGGATTAATTTTGAATCCTGCAACTTTGCCAAAGTTGTGAATTGTTTCTAGTAGTTTTTTAGTTGAATCTCTAGGGTTCTCTAAGTATACCATCATGTCATCTGCAAAGAGTGATAATTTGGTTTCTTCATTACCTACTCTGATTCCTTTTATCTCTTTTTCTTCTCTTATTGCTAAAGCTAACATTTCTAATACAATATTAAATAGTAATGGTGACAGTGGGCAGCCTTGTTTCACTCCTGATCTTAT
>JAJPUD010024416.1:0-16377 GCA_023553655.1 Myrmecobius fasciatus
TATTTGACAGATTGAATATGTATATACATATTCAATCTGTCAAATATTTTAACATAATTATCATGTATTAGACTTCCTGCCTTCTAGTGGAGGTGATGCGGCGTAGGAGGGAAAATTTGTAACAGAAAGCTTTGCAAGGTCAATGTTGAAAAATTACCTATGCATAAGTTGTGCAAATAAAAAGCTTAAAAAAAAAGGAAAGAACTATGGAAACTGAATGTACATCAAAATATACTATTTTCACTTTTTTCTTTCTTAATTTTTTTCTCTTTTGTTCTGATTTTTCTTTCACAAGAAAACCAATATGGAAGTGTTTTTAACATGAATGTATATGTATACATATATGTATATATATACATATATATGTATAATATATAATAGATTGAGTATTGTCTTGGGAATGGGGAAGGGAAGGAAAGGAGGAAGAAAAATTTGGAACTCGAAATTTTATAAAATTTAATGTTGAAAACTATCTTTACATGTAATTGGAAAAAAATACTATTAAGTATAAAAAGAAAAACAAAAGAGATCAGTGTGCATTGGAAAGAACATTGCATTTGAAGTCAGAGTGCCAGCATTAGAATCCTACCTCTAGTAATTGTTGTCCTAATAAACTCTAATAATGAACATTTATAAAGTACTTTAATTTTTGCAAAGAACTTTATAATTTTTTTCTTATTTTATTCTCAAAACAGCACTGGAAGATATGATTTACATTATGGACTCTATGTACATGAGATAAAGATTACTTGAATTTCTTATGACTAATACTACTGAATTCTGAGGTTGCATTTGAGTCCTTGTTTTTCTGTGTCCCAGACCAGAGCTCTATCAAATGAACAATCTAGCCACAGAATTCTTGATCTTTAATCTGACCTTCTCATTCTACCTCCCATATTGCTGATTTTGATTTTTTGATGATAGCTCTTGTAGGGGAGAAGAGTATTTTCTACTATTTAAGCAAGTAAACAACTCAAAAATTTTTCATTTCATTTTCATTATGGGGAAAATAACTATTAACTTCATGTACATAACAGCCTGCATATTTTGCCCCATAAAAACATAGTTTTGCTTACACTTCGAGTTTTATTAGTTGTCCATAGTTCAATTACACTTTCAACTGTCTCCTAAAAGGGACATTTATGTAACCATCCTCATTGTTACCCAAATTCATATTTCTATTCTTCCTGATTAATTGAAACTTGATGTTAAGATAATAAAGTGCGTCTTGTTAAATAAAATGACAAATGGTACTTTATTATCCAAAATATGATTATAGAATTTATGCTATCAAAGATGCATTCTTTTCTGGTTCATTCTCTTCTGTAGTTATAACTGTCATTAGTATATGACTGATTTCAGAGTAAACTGCAAATTCATTGAAGGTTCATTTTTTCTCAAATTTATCAAATTAAAAACTATTTTTGAATTTTGCTGAATATGATATTTTGACTACAGGTTTAGTTCTTTTGATGTTCAGTAGATATCATTGCATAACCTGCAGTCTTTTATTGTAGCTGCTTATAAGTTTTTTACAATTCTAATTGTAGCTCCATCATATTTTAATTGTTTTTTACTTGTTTCTTGCAAAATTTTCATTTTGATCTGGGAGTTTCAAAATTTGGCAATAATATTCCTGTGTTTTCCACATGGGATCTCTTTGAGGTGGTGATCAGTGGATTCTTTTTTTTTTTTTCTATTTCTCCTTTCCCCTCATGTTCTATCACATCAAGACAATTTTCTTGGATTACTTCCTGCATTATTGTATCAAGGTTCTCTTTTAGGTCGCAACTTTCTGGAAGTCCATTTATTCTTATTTTTTTTCTTGAATTGTTCTCCAGATCTGTCATTTTTCTTCTAAGATGTTTCACATTGTGTGGTATTCCCTTATTTTTTATAAGCCATTTTGTAATTTCTTGGTCTCTCATAGCTTCACTGGCTTCCCCTTGCTCAATTCTAATTTTAAAAGACATTTTCATCTTTGAGACTTTGTACCTCCTTTGCTCATTTAACTTTTTTTCATAATCTTGTTTTTCTTGAATTTTTTTGTTTGTTTTTCCTCAATGTCTCTCATTTGATTTTTAAATTATTTTTTAAGGTCTATAAATTCTTTCTGGGCAGGGAGCCATTCCATGATACTCTTCTGGGTAGAAGCTTTTTTTTTTTCCTAAAGTGTCCTCCTCCATGAAAGTATCTCTTACCTTGTATCTATCACACTTAAAAGAGAATATAGGCAGATCTTGTTTATTATGAATAGTCCAAGTAATTTTATTTAATTAAGTTCTTGTAGACAACATATATTTCATTGCACGTCTGATGAAAAATCTCATTTTAAGGAACTTGACATATTTAAATTAGAATCTAACTAAAGATATTGCTCTGTAATAATCATTGCCATGTGTTTGAATTTACCTAAAACGCATATTTGTACAATTAATTACTTCTTACTGCATTAATAATGAAAGGATTGGATCTGTTCCCAGAGTAGTAGGTACATTTTTCGTTCTTCAACAAGTCACTATTAACAACTATTAATGAGCCACCAGCTGATTTCAAGGATTGCCCCTGATATAAGCATATCATCTCATGAACAGAAGAGTTGTAATCGGGTTACCTCTTAAATCCATTCCTTTCTGGTAATCTAAGTCAAATATTACATGCAAGCTTTTGTTTAGCAGTTGTCCAAAAGGTTAACTAGTAAAAACAAGGCTGGTGCTTTTAGACACTATCACTATATCATCAGAAACATTTCTGCCAAATAAATAGCTATTAGTTTGCCAGAAATTGTAATGAAACCATGATTAATAAATGCCTTTCAAAGGTCTGCATCAAAGTCAAGTCATGTGGGTGATAAATATAAACATCTCGACCTCTCTTTGCCAAAAGCTCTGTGTTTCAGCTGTACAGCTCTTCTGATTGATTTGTTCATTACTCTAATAAATAATTTATCATTTCAAGGCGGACAATTCATTATGCATATGGTATGAACCAGTAACTTCTAAACAGCAAAATCTTTAAGAGAATTGGGATGATTGCCCATGTCCTAGAACCCCATGTCCTTATTAGAAAGTGGGGAATTTTTAAAAACTTTCATATAAACTGTTTTTAAAAGAAGACTACTAAGCCTATCTTTCCTCTGGGAAAAGTCCCATTGCATCCACTCTTTTAAATTATTTTTTATGAAAGCTCCATCTGGAATTAAGTTTAAATCAATCAGAAAGGTGATCATATTGGGTTCCCTTTTGAATGAGAACACTGTAGCCATATCTCTTGGACCATAAACAGCCATATGCACCCTTACTTAAAATCTCATCGAATTAAATTATAGATTATGGTCCTCTCCCTCCTGTAATATATTAATCATTGAATAGACTAACACATTAGATTTCCTATCACTCATCCCTAGAGGTACTCATATGTATGGCTCTGAGTAGTATGGCTTTACTTTGATGCAATTTGAAACACAGTCCAGAGTTTTAATATTTTCAATGAATATCTTACAGGGTAAAATATGTTCATTCCCAGAAGATAGAGTTGATTTAAATATCCCTTTTAACTACTAGTTGGACCCATACTTCTCTTCTTTGAAGAATCTGAATGTGACTAAAAGATAAACATTTAGTAAGCCATGCTAAAGAAATGCCTTTAAATTTCAAGGCATAAAATAGAAACACATGATTGAGCAAACTGATTAGATGATAGTACCAAATTTTATGGCTACACAGTTCACAACCACTTAACTGCACTTTCTTGCCTCTCATCAACATACTCATAAAAAGCCAACTTTTAAAGCTTTCTTTAAAATTAATGGGAAATGATTATAAATGCACTAGTGAATTTAGTCTCAAAGACAAGAGGTTTAAAATCACATTTGTTTTCATGAATCAATTAATCTACTTCAATGTGATCTACAACAATGATGTATCCATTTAAAGGACCAACTACTCACTACCTTTGCCCAAGGACTTTTGATAAATTAAAGCAATTCTGAAAGTTTTAAAACTGTATCCACTGAATGTGGGGCAGTATTTAATTTGGGCAACTAAAGTAAATATTGTCATAAAATTTATTCTATTCAGTAGAAATATCTCTGAATTAGATATCAGAGGACTTATGTTTATTACCCTCCCTTCATATTAACTAATTAGGTCTAGACAAACATACCTATGAGCCAAAACTTTCTCTTTGCTTCATTCTCTCTGTCACTGGCTTTCACCAGCATTTGGAAAACCTCCTATGCACAAAGCTCTTCCATTATCTTAGAATTTTCTCTCGTCATCACTTTTCACCAAATGAGATAATGTATGTAAAGAACTTTGTAAAGAATAAGTGCTATTATATTAATGTGAAAGATTGCTATTAAGACATCATAATTACTTACCAAATCCTAGTGATTCTGCCTTCAAAATTGCTTTACATTTCCCTTTTTGTACTAAGTATAAGCTCTCAGTGCCACCTACCTGAATTTTTATAATAGTCTCCCAATACTATTTCCCTGTCCCCATTTTCTTACCCCTCAAATCCAATCTGCATGTCACTGCCCAAGTAATCCCCTGTAAATGGATTTAATTATGGCATTTGTATCCTTCAAATATTACAATTCCTTATTGTCTCCTCAAAAAAATTCAAATCACTTAGTCTGGAATTTAATATTTTTCATGATCTTTCATAATCTGTAATGCCTATTTTATCTTATATATCTTATCCAGTTTGGCCAAACTGGAGCACTAGCTATCGTTTATGTTTTCCTACCTTCTGGATTATAAATATGCTACAACAATTGAAACATCTCTCATATATCTGTGGGGTTTCTATTAAATGAATTTAGTTACAAATTAAAATGCCTTATTTTCCAAGAATTTTCCACGATGCATGTAGAAAGTAAACACATTTCCCCTTTCCCCTTTCAAAATGCATATAACCTGTGATTTGGAATTTCTAATGAATATAATGTATCTATAAGTTTTCTTACTTTGCATGCACTTTGGTGCATTCTACAGTATTTTTTTTAATTAAGAGCCTGCACACACACACACACACACACACACACACACACACTCTCACACACATACATTAGATGTATGGAATTGAATTTGATATATTATTTTATGTTTTTGTGTGTATTATACTTCCAAAATATTTTGTACTCCATGAAGGAAGAGATCACATCCTGTCTTTATATTATATATATATATATGTCTTTAGCACCAAACACTGTAACCTATATGTCTGCACTTAATCTATGATTTTTAAGTTGAATTGAGTTCAACTTAAACTGTATTGTTATTTTTACATCATCCCTAAATGCCTCCCATAGTTGTTTTTAAGATCATGTAGGATAAATTATGTCAATACTTTGAATGCTGCAAAGTACCATACAGTTTGAAATTTTCATTGTACTGGCAGAATGACTCATTTTAGTTTATAAGACTAAAGTGGTACAATGATACAATGGGTTAATAGTTGGACCTATAATCAGAAAACAATTTGGAATCTTACCATCTCTAGCATGCTAAAGAAGTTACTTAATATTTCTTGTTTTTAGGCTATTCGTCTTTTAAATGAGTATGAAAACATTCAACCTCACAGAATTGTTGTTAAGGATCAAATGAGATAATACATATAAAGAGTTACCCAAAACGTAAAACATATCAGATCATGTATCTTCCCAAATAATATTGTATGATATATAAACACCATAAATCATTCAAGCATTTTCCAATTGATGGGCAAAATAGTAGTTTCTATCTTTGTCAATACAAAAAAATCCAGCTACTATGGGAAAGTGAAATGAGCAGAATCAGTGGAACAAATTATGCAATTATAACATCATTATAAAAAAACAAAAAAACAAAAACAAAAACAAAAACAACTTAAGACTTAAAATATTCTGACCAATGAAATGGCCAACCATAATTCCAGACGACTGAGGATAAAAAATATTACTCATCTACTATCCACATAAAATGATATACTCTAGATATAAAATAAAACATAGTCAATGTGTCTATGTTTTTATCTTGCCACATATTTGTGATACGGTTTTCATTTTATTTTTAAAGTTTCTTCCAATTTGGAAAGACAGGAAGGGGGAAAATATTCGTTAATTGAAAAGAAATATTTGTAAAACCTTAAAATATCACATATCTAATAAATATGGTGGTGTTGGGAAAGAGGATGGTGATGATTTTTTACATGTAACATTTTAATGAGTGAATTGACTCAAGATAATGCTAAAAACTCTGGTTAAAAAGAGTTTTGTCAAAATGTCTGAGCTACAGAAATGGTGAGGTGTTTTGACCATTCTTATCTTTGATGAACTTGAAATCAGATTGTTAAATATAACTGGTTAGTTTGACCACAGAGTGATAACCATAATAGTAATAAACCAAGTCAATCTTCAAAGACAGAACTGATTTGGATTAAGTCTGGGGCTATCATGAATACTAATTTGAATTGTTATATGACCAATATGATGGATTTATACAGAATTAATTATTAATGCACTAGAAAATTTCATATAAATTAAGTCAGAGCTGATTTAGCTATGTTTCATAGATTCAGCCAGATGTTTTAATAAACATGATTCAATATATTAATTTAAATGGTGAATTAAATCTTCTTTTCTCCTAGTTTCTGAAAGCCATTAATTTAAATTTTATTGATTTTTTATATGTCAGAAGAGCCTTTTCCTCCTTCATTCTATTTTTGATAATTTTGTCTCATGACAGAAATGGAATGGGAAAGGGATAAACACTTTTGTAGCACCTACTATGTGCCAGGCATTGTACTAAGCATTTATTATAGCTGTTACTTCATTTAATCCTCACAACAATTTTGGGAGGTAAGTACTATTGTTATCTGCATTTTGCAATTGAACAAAGTGAGGCAGACAGAGATTTCTGACTTACTCCAATGTCATACAATTTATAAGTGTCTGAGACCTGATTTGAAATCAGGTCTTCTTGACTCCAAGTCCAGAGCTGAGGAAAGATACAAATACCCATGGTTAAGAAAGAAGTCATTCTCTCCTCCAAATCACATCCACGTCTATTTATACTTCCAACACTTTTTAAAAAATATATTAATCCCTCAGAGAGAAGAATGTGGATAAACTTATTAGAAGAGATTTTGTGTAATCAACATTATAGTTACAATTTTTAGGGCAAAGAATAATTTAGTGTGAATCTGAATATTTATAGTAAAATAAATGCCTAATTCTTTTAAATCCATATGCATCTTATAATAACCGGAATAGGCTTTCAGTGGGCCATAGCATTCCTATGAGAAATTTCCTCTATGCATTATTAGATATGTACATAGATAAATGGATAGATAGAAATAGATATTAGATGTAGATATCCTATCTATGTCTCTCTCTCTAGATATATATATGTATGTATATCTCTATTTCTTTTAATCAGTCCCTCCTATAGGAGGCAGTGTTGTGTAATGAAAGATAAATTAAAGGCAAGGAGGTAAAGATTGAATCTAAACTATGCCATGGACTAGCTCTGTAATATGGAGCTAATTATTTAAATTTCAGGGTCCTTGATTTCCTCATCTGTAAAATTAAATAGTTGAAATAAATGATCTCCATGATGCCTCCAGAGGCAGAATTCTGATTGTGTCTAGAATACACAAACCAATTTTGTCATTTGAGCCTTATTAAACTGAACTGGAATGTGATTGTTGAAGTAAATAGACAAAATTAAATTCTGAAGAAAAGCTTTCTCCAAAAGTTTTTCAGATCTAACAATCAAAAAAAAAAAAAAAAAAAAAAAACATCAAGGACGGTTGGTATGAGAACTTTATTGATTTTTTTTCCCAATTAAGTTAGGCTGATTCTGTTCATCTACTTGCTTAAATGGATATGAATGTGAATTCCCAGAGGTATTTTTAACAAGTTTTCAGTAAAAGGTTTCCATATCATTTCACTAACAGGGTTTGGATATAGTTGACAGCTGTGGCACATAAATTAAATAAAATTTTATTGATGTCTTAAAAACATGTCATTTCCCAAAAATGCAACACAGTTCAAAATTTTCTACTGATGTAAAAAAGGCTGTTCCCCAAAGCCAAATATAATGTAAAAAAAATCCATTCATTCTTTTTTTGCAAAGTGTTATACATGCATAATATATTGGTGAGCATTCAGTCATGTCAAATGTTTCTAAAAATCCTTCTCATACCTTTTCTTCTTTTTGTACTGATTTAACAAGCTTGAAGAAAAACCTTTCATCAGAGCAGTAGACAGAGAATTTGAAACTCAAGTTTTAGTATGAGTTTGGACACCTTTGTAGCACTCAAGTTTTAAGAAACTAAGACATAAAAAGAGTATGATCTCAAAAATTCCCTTAAAGCAAAAAAAAAAAAAAAAACAGTTCAAATTCTTTCTGGGATTCATGCTATTATATGACAATGGGCAAGTTGTTTAAACTTTCAGTGCTCCCAGGCAATCATATAAGATATAACAATGTGGTCCCTGAGCACACTCATTTGGAAGGAGCTTTCATATCAAGAATTTACAGAATGATGAAATCATGTCTTTATTTTAATTTGACCATTATGGATAAAACAAAGCTAGTGAGTGACACTTTATTCTGAGACATTCTACTTTTTTTTTCTATTAACCAAAATAATTAAATTTAATTCTGAAAATCAAAAATATATTAACCTTTTCAATGTTTCTTGAGGTCAGTCTGATTCTTGAATACAGATTAAGGACTTTTGAAAACATAACTACAATATTGAAGGCCTAATAATAATTTAATAACACAGCTTCCAGAGAGTAGGCCACCATCAGAGAAAATCTGGTTCAGAAAGTCACTCTGTGTTCATTGTAGCTAAATAGGTGTTTCTTAAAAGTTCACACAGTCTTGACTATTGTCCTTATTTGAAACTGCTTGAATATCATAGATACTCTGAATGTATTTTATGAAGTAAAATAAAACAATGAAATGTTCTTGGAAACAAATCATAATTGGACAGAGCAGATAGACTGTTGGCCTTAATAGAATCAGCACATTTGACTTAGTAAAGTATTGCCACATTTTGAACAAAATAAATCAACAGATTTCTGAGGGAGTCTTCTTAGAGAAAAAAAAATATGACAACTAACCAAAGATGAAAGCATTTTTACAAAAGCAAAACAAAACAAATGCTTTGACACTTGCTTTTTATTTTTTAACTTAAAAAGTGATTATTCTAATGTCGAGTCATATTACAGTAAAATGAAAGTGGAGGGTAAAATGATAAGGAGGTGGCTATCTTTTGTAAAATGAGTGCCCATATTCACATGCTCATATGTTTATCACATTCACACACTTATTTGATGATTAAAAAAAAAAACAAAACAAAACTATGAGTAGATTACCTTGTCCTGCAATACATGAAAAATAATATAACTTGTACAATATGATAAACTAGATTAAAGGGTCAACAAATATACATAGAACAAGTTCACTCAGCTTCAAAAATATTCAAGTTACAAGAATGTTTTCTGGCATTTAATTTGAATCTTAATGAAATTTTTCATTTTCTGACTATACTGTAATACAACATAAATTTATGTTGCAGAGTTTAAATTAAGACCAATATCTATGAAAATTATTACTATACAAATATTTTCTATTGACTAAATATGTACCCTAAAACTTAGATATATCTTAAATTATTGTCTTTTTAATTCTAAGCATTTTATTGTTACTAATAATAGTGATAATTGTCATGAAACCTGCTAGTTAAAATATGAATGGAGATTACAGAGTGCACTACTACTCTGAAGACTTTTATGATTAAATAGGACAAAAGTTACTTTGTTATTAGTGAAGTAGTAATCCAAATGGTTGGTGGTTTTGATATTTGGATATTGCTTTATTTATCACATCACTATTAATTACTTAAAAAATAAATTAAGGAAAGGAATATGGCTAACAACTGTGTAGCATCAAATCATTTTGGATGTGAATCAATTTATATCCTTGATTAAGATAGTAATTTGTTAATAACCAAGAAACTGAAAGGTCAAACAAACAAATATTTGAACATACAGAATTTCTTTAGCTTGAATGTCATTTGCTAATCAAATAGAAGTTTTGTAAATTTGAGTCATATTAGCAACAAAGCTGCTGACACATATTAATGTTGATTAGTATATGAAATCATGCTAAGTGTATTAAAACAGAATTTTTCTGAAGAAAATGACTTATAATCATGCATACATAAATTTACTTCCAATATGTTTCCCCTATATGAATCTTTGTAATATTGAGAGTGGAAAGAGTTAATATGACTGTAATATCCTGTTTCAATGAAGCAGTGAGTTCTCATTTTTCTTAATTTTCTAATTAGAAACCCACAATTAGTCACTAGAAGGAGTCATAGTGAATTCTCATATTTTTTTCTTGTACAATTTAAAATTTAATATAATTTTCAGGTTTTTTAGATTAAATTTCTGTCAGATTTCTGATTATAGTGTGGAATTGGCCCTGATTTCTTTAAGGCAAAGCAAATGGAGCAAATATTTTGACTAATCTTATAGAATGAGGGTAATCAATTAGCAAAAATTTATTTAAATATGTCTTATGTGGCCAAAACTTTTCTGCACACTGGGAATACAAGTAATATATGTAAATGTTTATGTATATGTATGCGCATATATATATTTATATACAGATCAATAAACAATTATCAAGTATCTGTTATATACTAAGCACTATGCTAGGCACTGGAGATTTTTTTTAAAGAAAGTTGACGGGGCAGCTAGGTGGCGCAGTGGATAGAGCACCAGCCCTGAAGTCAGGAGGACCTGAGTTCAAATCTGGTCTCAGACACGTAACAGCTGTGTGACCCTGGGCAAGTCACTTAACCCCAATTGCCTTAGCAAAAAAAAAAAAAAGAAGAAAGATGAAAAACAATTCCTGCTCTCAAGGAACTTATAATAATGAGGAAAGCAAAATACAAAATACAAAATAAACTTCATATACAGGATAAGAGAGAAATAATGATAGATAGAAGGCCCTACAGTTGAGGAGATTTAAGAAAACTTCCTGTAAAAGATGGAATTTTCAATGCAACATACATAAAGCCATTAGGTAAATTTGAGGAATGAGAGCATTCCAGACAATGAGGACAGTTAGAGAGAAAGCTCAGAGTTGAGAGATACAGTGTCTGGACTGTGGAACAGAGAGTATCTGGATTGAAGAATTTGTGGTGAAAAGTTAGGTATAAAAAGCCAGGAAAGGTAGGAATGGGATTAGATTGTGAAGGGCTTTGAATGCTAAATAAAGCATTTTGTCAAATGTAAAATAACCCTGGAGGTGATAGGGAATTACTAGAATTTATTGATTAGGGAAGTCAGACCCGCACTTTAAGAAAAATCACTTTGCTGAATGAGCAGAGTATGAATTGGAGTGCAAAGAACCTTGAAGCAGGTAGATCAGGCATCAATGTATTACAATAGTTCAGGGTTGAGGCAATACAGTCTTGTACTAGAGTGGTAACAGTATCAGAGGAGTGAAAGAGGTATATACGAGACAATATTGCAAAGGTAAAATTGGCAGATCTTGACGAAAGATTACCAATGGACAGTGAGAGATAATAGTTGACGATAATACCTATGTTGGAAGTATGAGGTATTGGGAAGATGGAATTACCCAATAAAATAGAATGAAATCTGGAGTGAAGAAGATTAAAGAGAAAGATAAAGACTCTTTTTTGGATGTAGGATGTTTAAAATATCCAGTGGATATCAAGTTTGAAATGTCTGAAAGGGAGTTGAAAATGTTATATTTAGAGGTCAACAGAGAGTTTGGAGCATGTTAAGTAACCTTAAGAATGATCAATATAGAGTTGCAAGCTGTTAAGATCACCAAATTAAATAGGGTAGAATGAGAAAAGAAAAGAATCCTGGATAGAACACTCAGTGTCAATTATGGTGAGAATATGAGAATCTTAAATTAAGTAAGGAAGACTGAGTCAGAAGGTAGAAGGACAACCAGGACAAAGTGCCTTTCCAAAAACCTAGAGAGAAGAAAGTGTAAAAGGTTATGGAAACGTCAAAGAATATATGTCATTGGGTTTGGAAACTGAAAAACCACTGACTACTTTAGAGAGAGTAAATATACATATTTGCATGTCTACATTTTATGTATATATGTACATGCAAAGAAAGATGATATAGATATAGATGATAGATATAATTCTAAAGATGTAGCTATCAAAGTAGATTATGCATACATACATATGATAACTATATACGTATATAGATAAAGATATTGCTTCCATTTCCAACCTCAAAAAAACAGCCAAACTAGTCTTCTCTTCTTCAAATGACAAATGACATTTCTTTGCTGACCTCTATGACACACATACACACATATATACATATATATATATGGAGGGAATTGGGGGGTAAAGAGTGGAAGGTGAAGGGATAGGAATGTGTATGTTTATAAACATACATATATGTGGGGTAGGGGATATGTAGGTGCACATATATATGTGTGTGTGTATATATATTTGCATACATACATATGTATCCTTATATACCTTATATACCTCAAATATACAAACACACAAACATACCTACACTCACAGACATGTACAAAAAATAGTTTGGGCCCATGTTTCTAGGGCTTTAAAACTAAATAGAATAGTTTACAGTAGAGAAAATAAGAAGTCATAGGATATTATTAATTAGAAGAGTCACATGGTCAGATTTGTGCTTAAGGAGTATTACTTGGCAGTAGTATTAGGGTATATTGAATTGGCATCAGGGAGACTAATCATGAGGCTTTTGCAATGATCTAGGTGATGGTCATGCTGGCATAAATTAATAGGTTAAGTGTGAGGAGACAGAAAAGGGCAGATGGAATTTTGCTGAGGATGCAAAAATGACATGATTAGGAAATTGACTGAATATGTGGGATGACAGAGAGTCATTAGTGATAAAGCAAAGTTTATGAACCTGGAAAACCTGAATTTGAATCTGGCAAAATTTAGAAGGGAGGAAAATTTTTTGAGGCAAAATAATGACTTCAGTTTAGGACAAGTTGTGTTTGGTTTGAGATGTCTCTGAAACATCCAATTTGAAAAGACAATTAGAGATGTGCATCTGATTTTCAGAGGAGAGAGCAAGAATATTTGGATCTGTCAATCAACTAGTAAAGCTAAAAAGGGCTGATGAGAGTGTCAAAATAGAGAGTAAATAGCAACAGAAGAGAACCTAAGAAAAAATCTTGGAGAATACTAAGAAAAAAATATGAGATGGATTATGGACAAATAAAAATAAAATAAAATAAATATTTAAACAGGAATAAGAGGAAGAACTAAAAAATCAGTGTCATGAATACCCAAAGAAGATACTATCAAGGAAGATAAACAAGAAATAACTCAACAGTAATGAATTCTAAGGTTGTTTTCTAATGACCAATTTTGTTAAGTGGAAAGTTTCCAGATTAAAATGTTAATGGGGGATGATGTGATGTATTTATTGTTTCTTTGTTTTTCTATCACCTTTGCTATTCAGAAAACAGAGCAAAACAAAACTCTGTTCTAAGGTGAAATTGATGAAGGAGATATACTGATGAAATCTTAGAACCTTAAAGTACAAAGAATATATCATAAAGGTTCTTTACCTTTTCTATCTACACTTGTTTGTTTGATCTTTCTCTCCTTCCCTTCTGCCCTTCTGTCCTTCTCTCCCTTTTCCCCTCTCTCCATTCCCCAGTCTTTCCTCCATCGTTCCTCCTTTCTTAAATGTCCCCTTTCCTTTTTTCCCACTCTTCATCATGGCTTCTCTTTATCTTCTCTTTTCTCCTTCATTCATTATTCCTTCTTTTTTTAAAATTCCTGAGTTCCTTTTCATTTCCTTCTTTACTTGATATATAACTTTCTCAGATTGAACATATGAGGAATAATATGGGATAGTCCAGGAAGAAAGGCAAATAGAGACAATTACAAAGTGAATTTCAGAGGTGAGGACCACCTTTAAATCTTTTAAACCAAAACTGGAACAAAATATATGCTTACCAGTCCCTCGAAGAGGAGCAGTGTCCCATATTAAAAGGAAAAGTCTTAGTAATCAGAGAAGACAAAAACAATAGCATAGCTATAATTCTTTTCCATCCAGTGAGTTCATATTACTTTTCTAAGAGAAGAGAAAGGTAACTTGCAAGATTTAGAAGATGCTATGTCAAAATCAATGAGCAAACAATCCTCCTGTAACTTAATCAAGGCCTCCTAAATTACTCTCTCTAGCTGAAATTATATAATTTATCCCTGGAAATTTCTCTTTCCAATGCCTTGACCATTCATTCTGCCATATAATTCCAAACAGCAAAACATACATTGTTTCCTCAGGAAAGTTAATTTTTTTCAAAGTTTAAAGATTTCAAAAGAATAAGTAGTAAAATATCTTCTGTCAATATAAATCTATACTTTCATTTTTTCATTTTCCCAAAAAGATAAGTAATTTATGAATCTTCAATTTTTGTATCTCACTTTAATGGAAACATTATATGTGATTGCATGTAACAGACAAAATCTCTGCAACTGGTGATCTATATGAGTAGAATGCTCATTGTTGACTTGAAAATGAAGAAATTTAATTGGAAAGAAAATTTTAGAATGAAAATAGAAATAATTTAGAAGCAAAGATGGAGAGGACAAACTATACCTGAAAATCAAAAACAATAACAAATAAACAAATGGCAACATACAGTCATGTGAATCCTTAATTAATAATTTCTATTCCCAGTCTATTTGTACTTTACATCTCTACCCCCACATATAAGTATTTCATTCAGTAGTACTTGTCACATTGCTGTCCCTTAAAAAAGACAATCTATTTATGGATATTTTTGCATTTTCCTCTCCATGTCTTTAAAGTTCTTCATCTCCATATCTTCATCTCGCTACTAGCTAAAATTCCACTACAGAAAACTTTCTCTAATCATCGTAATTCTAGTACCTTCCCTTCATTGAGTAAATGTTTTATAGCTTTTTTGTAAATAATGGTTTATATATTATCTATCCAGCTAGGTTGTGAACTACTCAAGGGAAGGGTCTGATTTTTGTCTCTTTTGTAATCCTACTGTTCAATGCAAATCTTGATACATAGTAGATTCTTAACAAAATGGTAATTGTTTGACTAAGTCACACAGATATAAATACAGTCTTGCTTCCAACCATTTCTAACTATGGTCATGTCTTTTTTGCTTGGCATTGGAATAAACTGTTGATTTGCCCAATTCAATTAATCATTCTAATCCATCAAATATAATATTTAATGAAATGCAAAGTAAAAATGCTTGTTTTAATTTGAGACTTTAATTGGATTTGTTAGTATCATGTAGATGCATACTATAATTTTGTAACAAAGCATTTAAACATTAGACTTGAACTCTTCCAAAAATCTTGAGAAGATCAAAGGCTGTCTTTGATAATCCGATGTACAGAGTCTAAATAAAGCTATATGGTGGAATAAAAATGATATAATTCCTTTATTTCCTATCTGAACCTAGTGGTCCTCAAGTAATTTTTAATGAATGAAGATCCTACATAAAAACACACTGAAAAGCAATAGAGAGATCCAAATTTCTAAGATACTTTAGCAGCTGGGTCAGTATTAACTTTTAACCAGGGCAAATGTTTCAGGTGACTCCCCATTTGGAGAACAGCAGCATCTGGCCTGAGCTATGCCCACCCATTGAAAGGGACCACAGGATCCTTCAATAGGTGACTGAAAAGTATAATGATCTGCTCAACTACCTGTTTATATCACCTCTCTCCCTATTCCTGATCATTTGAAAAACTTCCCAACTGCTAACATGGATTCCTGCTTACACTGGACTCCCAGGGGCTTGGATTCCACTTCCTAGCTGCACATCCTTAGAAGCTCCATGGCCTTGATTTGAAGTTCTTCAGCTAGCAGTCACACAGACACTGCACTATCTTTCCCTCCCACAACCAAATCCATCAACTAATGCATGACAACCAATCTTGAGTTTTAAAATTGGCAGTGTTCTTGACCATATCCTGGAATCCATTGCCCATTTTGCTGCAGCAAGTGAAGAACAATAGATAAATTTTTATCTCTGGGGGAATCTTTCATTCCCTTGTTCCTTTGCCAATGACTTCAAAGACTGTTTTCACTGGCTTCTACCAACTGGTAGGTTGGGAAAAGAGACTCTTCTGATACTACCACTACTCTAGTTTAGACTTTCAATACCTTAGCTTTGGATGAATACAATGGTCTGCCTGATGTTTTTCTTCAAGTCTACTTTACTTTAGTACATTTTATGTTTGGATGTCTAGCTGAATTTCCTAAAGCTAGTTCTAATTAGCACCACTACCTCCTTATTTCTAGGATAT
>JAJPUD010024417.1:3908-18783 GCA_023553655.1 Myrmecobius fasciatus
AGAGAGAGAGAGAGAGAGAGAGAGAGAGAGAGAGAGAGAGAGAGAGAGAGGGACTGAGAAACCAAAAGGAAGAGACAGAGAGAGACTGAGATAATCAGAGAAACAGAGACTGGGAGAGAAATTCTTTATAAGCACATTTTTTTCCCTCTGGATCCTTGGGGTTACTTTTGTCCTTACCTTAAATGTGTGGTGAATTCCTTTATAGAAACATTCACTTGGAATTCAGTGAAAATTAGCATTTCTTTTATTTATAGTCAAAATCCACCATAAAAGAGCAGGAAGCAAATTGGAAAGATTTAAATATAAATGATTCTAGTTCAACTGGTAGCTAAGAGGAAAGGACATAAAATCAAGAAAGGATAAATGCACAAATTCCCATTAGTAACTAAGTTTGAGAAACAATGGAACTCTGTCCTAATTGATTGCTTTTTAAATGAATTTGTCACCCAGACAAAGGTTCTATCTAAGCATTTCAATCCTCAGTTTGAGAAATCAGATGTCTTTACTAGCACTGGCCACTAGCATTGGTACATTTTTAATTAGCAGATCTTGTTAAAAAAATAAACATACTATGCTTAAAGCTTATGTCCAAACTTTCAGTGTGTAAATCTCCATATACTACAATACCAAGGCACAGTGGTCTATATCTTAATCTGCTAGGCCAATTCACTCCCTCCCAATCATTCCCTTGCAAAAAGATCATTCTACTTCAAATAAAAAGAAACAACAGAGTATGATTCTCAGATGACATTTTGATATTTTGGGAGACTTTAATCCAGTTTTCTCTCGGAGGTTTTTTGATAGATATTTGACAGATTAAAAGATAATTTAGTTAAGCAATAAGCTGGTTGCATTAAAACAAACAAAAAAGATGTAAAACTTTCTTTTAGTTGACTGGATTATTTCATTCATTTTTTTTCAAATTTAGCTGTCAGGTTTTCAGAATAGACATAGTTCATGAACAACTACTCAGATTAAAATCCTCAAATGGAATTAATTCTTGGATTTGCTAATTGTCATGAAAGTCTGATGAGTTAACTATTAAGATAAATACACACATACATATACAATATTGTATACTTGAGTCTTGTGTAACTAGTCATCTTTAAAAAGATTAAAACAAATTCTCTTTTGTAATTTATATTTTGTAAACACAAATACTAGGAATATTATAAATTTACTTTGTAGCATACACATTAGTACAGTTAGGTGTGAAAATAGGTCAATCAATGCTTTGTATCTCTTATCAATAGAAATATACATTTTGCTCCTTTATAAGTTGCAACAGCATTTGATAATTAGAAAAATGATAATTTTTCTTGCCTCTGCAAGCAAATGACATAAACTTTTCCTAGAATATAAGGGAGCTAGGTAGTTATAAAGCAATTTCTTTTGCAGTGTTAAAAATACTTTTGCTAAAACCTGTTGGTAGGAAGAATTGTCCTTGCCTTTTTACAGATGGAAAAACTAAGATCAATTGACTCACCATAGTAACAAGGACTGGACTGGATGTGGAAGCATGTTGTTTTTTGGTGGGCCATAACTATGGCTTCCAGGCCAAATTGACTTTTTTTCTTTAACAAGTTTTTTTTTTTTTTTTTTTTTTTTTTTTTAATTCCATTTCATTTTGGTTTAGGGGGGGAAATACAAAGAGATCTTAGTAATTAAATTGGATGGTGACAGCCAGAAGACAACATTTCTGGAACATTGCTAGGAGAATTTTTTACAAGTAGAAAAATGTGCTATCCAATAAAAGTCACAAATAGTATCCAACAAAGGACCTGAGGATACATTAGTGTATTGGAACCTGTGAGGTGATCGTTATTTCTCCCTTTCTTTAACATTTAAATTTTTTTTTCTTTATTAAAGCTTTTTATTTGCAAAACATGTATGGGTAATTCTTCAACATTGACTCCTACAAAGCTTTCTGTTACAAATTTTCACCCCTAGTCCCCACCCTTCCCCTAGATGGCAGGAAATCCACTACATTTTTAACATTTAAATGTGGTTGAAAAAAAATGTTCCAAAAGACATAATGTTCAGTATCTAGATCTGAATTTAATTTTGAAATAGATATGACAATAGCACAGTACCTGATACATAATTGTATTTTACAAATGCTTATTGATTGTGTTGTAAAACAAACTTCCTAAAAATATGTTGTTCTTGAAATTTTATTGTCTATTATTCCAGTCAACATATTAATTAGCATATTAATCTAATCAATGCTATTATCTTATATCTTAAGACAGGCTTTCCATCTATATGCTCATCAGCCCTCTTTCCTAATTTGAGATGTTCAATTAAGAGTATACCATGAAATATTCAGATGAGAAAGTGTTTATTGATATCTGGATAATTGCTTTCACTCTACATGTATAGACTGCTTCCATGAAGCACTCTGCTATTGGATAAATGGGTAATTGGGGCAAATATTTTTAGCTTCAATTATATATTTTCTTATGAATATCTAAACTCCTAATTTTTGATAGGAAGCTCTTATAAAAAGAAATAATCCCTAACAATGAAAAAAATAGGATGAAAAATGCTTTTTAATTAACTGAGGGAAGACTTGCAAAGCATATTAATGGCAATATGTTTTTAAAAATAAAAATGCTTAGAATCTTTTGCTGTGCTTTTTGGCCTTTTGAGTCTCCTCTTTACTCTGTGATTTTTAATAGTTTTTTCTTTCCAATTATATATAAAAACATTCATCTTTGTAAGAATTTGATCTCTGATTTTTCTCCTTCCCTCACTTCCTCATTCCCCAAAAGAAAATGAAATCTAATATATATTATACATTTATAATCAGGTTAAACATATTTCCATATTAGTCAGGATGTGACAGAAGAATAAGGAAAAACCATGAGAAACGAAAAAAAATAAACAAATATTTCCATTCAAAAAGTGAAAATTACTATGTTTCACTGTGTATTTGGATTACATTATTCTTTCTCAGGATGCGGTCAGCATTTTCCATCAAGAGCCTTTTGTAATTCCCTTGAATCATTGTATTGTGAAGAACTAAGCCTACCAATTGATTTTTTTAAAAAGAATTATTATTTTATTTTTTTCTGGAATTGCTTTGTATCATTAACCTGCTGAGAAGAACCAAGTCTATCATAGTTGATCATTACACAATCTTGCTGTGACTGTGTAAAATATATTCCTGATTGTGCTTGTTTCACTCAGCATCAGTTCATGTAAATCTTTCCAGGCTTTTCTAAAATCAACCTATTTTGCTTTCTCCTTGATTGGGTCCAATTCCTTGAATGTCTTTTTCTCTTTTTGCAAAAGCTAACATTTCGAGAACAATATTCAAAAATAATGGTGAATGGGAATCCTTGTTTTACCACTGATTTTATTGGGAATGGGATTTTATTGGGAGCTTATTTCTATTATATATAATGTTTGCTGATGGGTGTGGCTTATTAATTTAAGGAAAATCCCTTTTGTTATTTTGTTCTTCATCGTTTTTAGTAGGAATTTTGTCAAAATCATTTTTTGCATCTATTGAGATTACAATATGATTTCTATTAGTTTTCTTATTGATATGACCCATTATGCCAATAGTTTTCCTTATATTGAATGAGCCCTGAATTCCTGATATAAATGCCACTTGCTCGTAGTGTTATATCCTGTTGATAAATTACTGTAATCTTTTTGCTACTATTTTATTTAAAATTTTGCATCAATATTTTTAAAGAGATTGGATTATAATTTTCTTTCTCTTTATTGGATCTTCCTGATTTAGTTATCAGCAGCATATTTGTATTATGGAAGGATTTGGCAAGACTCCTTCTTTGCCTATTTTTCCAAATGGTTTATATAGAATACCAATTAATTTTTCTTTAAATGTTTGGTAGAATTCACTTTCAAATCCATCTGGCCCAAAAGATTTTTCCTCAGGCAATTCATTGATGTCTTGCTCTGTTTATTTGTTATTCTAAAATGGGATTATTCAAGTAATTTATTTCTTCTGTTAATCTGGGCAATTTATATGTTTTTACATAATCATACATTTCAATTAGAATGTCAAATTTGTTGTCATACAATTCAGCAAAGTAGCTCATAATTATTGGTTTAATTTCATTTTCATTGGTGGTAAGTTCACCCTTTCATTTTTGATGCTGGTAATTTTTTTTTCTTTTCTTTCTTTTTTCTAAGCAAATTAACCAAGGATTTATCTAATATCTTCTTGTTGTGGTGGTGGTGGTTTTTACATAAAACCAAATCTTAGTTTTATTGCTACTTCAATAGTTGTCTTACTTTCAGTTTTATTAATCTTTCATTTGATTTTCACAATTTTTAATTTGGTATTTAACTGGGGATTTTGATTTGTTCTCATATTAGTTTTTTTTTAATTTCATGCCCAATTCATTGATTTCCTCTTTGTTTATTTTATTCATGTAATTATTTAGAGATATGAAATTTCCCCTAAGAACTGCTTTTGCTGCATCACCTGGGTTTTGGTACATTATCTAATTATTGTCTTCTCTCATATGAAATTATCTATTGTTTCTATGATTTGTTGTTTAACCCACTTATTCTTTAGAATTAGATTATTTAATTTCCAGTTGCTTTCTCTTTCTTTGTTCTTTCTTAAATATATATTTTTTATTGCTTCATTATCTGAAAGGATGCAGTTACATTTCTACCTTTCTTCATTTGATTGTGAAATTTTTATATCCTAATACATACACAATTTTTTTTGTATAGGTGCCATGTATTGCTGAGGAATAAGTATATTCCTTTCTATATCTATTCAATTTTCTCCAGAAGACTATCATATGTAAATTTTCTATGATTCTATTAACCTCCCTAATTTCTTTCTTGTTTATTTTGTGGTTAAATTTATCTAATTCTGAGAAAGGGTGTTGAGGTCCTCCACCAGTATAGTTTTGCTCTACATTTGTAACTGGCTTTACTTCATCTTTAAACATTTGGATGCTGTACCAGTTGGTGCATATATGTGTAGTATAGTTACTACTTGATTGTCTATGGTACCCTTTAAGAAAATGTAATTTGAATTGCAACCCTTGTTTTGTTTTTCCATTTTATTTTTGTTCTGTTTTTTGCTTCAGCTAAAGCATGATAAATTCCGCTTTGACCTTTTACCCTTATTCTGTATGTGTCTTTCTGTTGGAATATTTTTCTTATAAACAACATATTGTAAAACTATGGTTTTTAATCCACTCTGACATTCACTTCCATTTTATGAAATAATTCATCCCACTCAATTCACAGTTATGACTACCAGCTCTATATCCCCCTATTCTATTTTCTCCTATGAATATACTTTATTCCCTCTTTCTACCATGTCCCTTCTTAGTAGTATTTTGTTTCTAACCAACCCTACCTTCAATCTGACTTCTTTTCTATTACTGCTACTCTCTTCTCTTATGTTTTCTTCTAGTGATTCTCCCCTCCTTTCTATCCAGCCCCTCCCTTTTCTTTCCATTTTTTTCTTCTACCTCCATATAAGCTAAAATAAATTTCTAGACCCATCTGAGTGAATATGTTATTCTCTCTTTGAGTTAAAACTGGTGAGATTAAGCTTTAGATAATGCTCATTCCCATCCCTTCTTTCCCTCTATTGTAATAGTTTTTTTGGTGCCTGGTCATGTGGTCTAATTTAGCTAATTTTATCTTCCTAGTATAAACCTTTTACCAACACAATGCTTTTTCTTTGATATCATCACATTCCAATCAAATTTTATCCATACTCTATGTTTAATTGAACCAATAAATGATACTGCTGTCGAGTTACAAGTATCATTTGCTTATTTAGGGATATAAACAGTTTAAACTTTTAATAATATATTTTTCTTTGCTTTTTGCCTTTCTATGCATCTCTTGAGTTCTGTATTTGTAGATCAAATCTCTTTAGTTCTTTTTTTTCAATTTAAATGACTGAAAATATCCTACTTCACTGAAGATCCATCTCTTCCCTTGAAAGATGATGCTTAGTCTGGTAGGGTAGTTAATTCTTGGTTTTACTCCCAGGTCCTTTACATTCTAGAATATGATATTCCAGGCCCTCTGATGCTTAATTGCAGAAATTGACAAATCCTGGGTAATTCTTACTTAGCCCCCTCAATAAATGGATTATTTTCTTTTTACTTGGCAGCCTACAGTATTTTTACCTTGAGATTACAGTTTCAGTGTTTTGCAATAAATTTTCTTGCACTTTCCCTTGTGGGATCTCTTTCCAGAGAGGACAGCAGGCTTTGGTCAATGACTATTTTGCTCTCTTGTCCCAGTATAGGAGACATATAGATATCTTTTGGAAAATGATATCCAAAGTATTTTTTTTTGGTTAATGGTCTTCAGGTAAGCTAATAATTTTTAAATTGTTTCTTCTGGATTTATTTTCCAGATCAGCTATTTTTTCCAATTAGATATTTTACATTTTCTCCTCTTTATTTTTCATTTTTTTAGTTTGTTTGACTGATTCTTGATGTTTTACAGTCATTAGCTTCCATAAGGCCAGTTCTAGTTTTTAACTTATGATTTTTTTTCAGTTAGCTTTTGTATTTCTTTTTCCATTTGATTAATTCTACTTTTCAAGGTATTTTTCCCCAGTAGATTTCTTTTCCTTTGGGCAAATGTGTTTTTTAGTGAATCGATTTCATCAGTCAATTTTTACCTTCCTTTTCCAAGCTGTTGACTTTATAGCATATCTCTCATTTCTTTTCCCATTTTTTCTTCTACCTCTTATTTGCTTTTTAAAATCCTTTATGAATACTTACAAGAAAACTCTTTGGGCTTAAAACTAATTCATATCTTTTTTTGAGGTTTCATATGTGGGCATTTTGTCCTCATATGTTGCTATTTTTATTTTCTCTGACATCATAATAGATGTCTATTATCATATATCTATGATTAAGTTTCTCTTCTGTTCCTGACTTATTTTCTTTCTTTTTTCCTATTTTGTGACCTTTAGGGTCAATCTCTGCTCCTGAGATGCAGGGGGCTCTGTCTCAAGTTCTTGTGCAGTTTTGAGATGACTTTGAGCACAAGAGTACCTTGTGTTTATTTTCTTGCTCTCAGCAAGGGGTTATCTGACCTGGTCCTGCTTGGTTCTTGGGCTGGCAATTTGCCTTCTGTGCTGAGACTGGTGGTTACCCCACTGGACTGCTTTGCTATTGATCCAGGATCAAGAGTCTCATTTGTTGATCTGCTGTGATGAAAACTGTCTCACTGATTTTATAGGATGTGTTGTTCTAGGCTCTGTTTAGAGATTTGGTTTCATGTGGTTTTTGAGGGAAAGTGGAAAAACTTTAGCAGCTTCCTGTCTTCACTCCCCCATCTTGGCTTTAACCCTGGAAGTTATTTTCATTTTCTTTTATGAAATTTTAATTGTTTTTATGATTTTTTTTGTTTGACCTACTCATTCTTTAGGATTAGATTATTTTCCAGTTGATTTTTAGTCTGTCTTTCTATAGACCTTTATGACATGTAATTTTAAATACATTTAATATTTCTGCCTTTTTGCAATTTATTGTGAGTTGTTTATGCCCCAATATATGATAATTTTTTTCTATAGGTACCATATACCGCTGACAATAAGATATAGTCCTTTCTATGCCCCTTCAATTATCTCCAGATGTCTATCATGCCTAGATTTTCTAAAATTGTATTCATCCCCTGAAGTTTGTTCTTGTTTATTTTATGGCTATATTTATCTGCTTTTGAGAGGGGAAGCTTTAGGTCCCTTATTGATATAATTTTATTGTCTTTTTCTTCCTGCCATTCACTTAGCTCCTTCTCTAAGTATTTGGTTGTTATAATACTCGGTAGATGTATGTTTATTATTATTATCTCATTATCCTTGGTGTGATAAGAAACATGTGGTTTCCTTTATTTTCCTATTTATTAGATCTATTTTTGTTTTGCTTTATCTTAAATCTTCATTGTTAACCATGCTTTTTAAACCTTAACCCGAAGAATAATACATTCCATTCTAGACTTTGACCTTTCTTTTGTATATATCTCTCTGCTTCAAATGTGTTTCTTGTAAGCAAAATAATGTAGCATTATGGTTTTAATCCACTCTGATATCTGTTTCTGTTTTGTAGGAGAGTTCATCACATTCACATTTACAGATTTGGGGACTAGCTTTGTATTTCTGTCCATCCTATTTTGCCTCATCTAAACTTTTCTCTCTCATTAAACCTGATCCCTCATCACCAGGGTTTCACTCCAGTTCATCAGATATCTCTCTCAATCTGTCCTCCCTTCTATTGGATTTTCCTTTTTCCCTTCTTTTCCTATTTCTGCCCTTCTATCCCCTCCTATTTTTCTTTTCTTCCATCCCTCTCTTTCTACCCCCCAATAGGGTAAGATAAAATTCTATATTCAACTAAGTATATATGTCATTCGCTCTTTAAGCCAAATGCAAGCAATGATTACCCCTCTCTTTTCCTTCTACTAGAATAGGTCTTTGTGTTTTTTCATATGTTATATTTTACCCACTTCTCCCCTCTCTCTTTCTTTTCCCCAAAGTACAATTCTTTTATTTTTCAACTCATTTCAAAAAAAAATATTGTCACATCAAAGTCATTTTTTGCCCACATTCTCTATCTACAAATATTTATTCTAACTTCCCTAATAGAGATATAGTTCTCAAGAGTTACAAGTATCATCTTTTTGTCTAGAAATTTTATTGAAAAATGTTTTATTCCTATATATTTTTATGTATCTTTTGATGTTGAAGACTGAATTTTAGGTTGATGTTAGGTATTTTCATCAAGAAAATTTAGAAGTTCTCTATTTCATTGAATATGCATCCTTTCCATTGAATATCTATCTTTTTATTTGAAAGATTATGCTTACTTTTGTTGGGTAATTGATTCTTCAGTTGTAATATAAGCTCCTTTGCCTTCCAGAATATCATATTCTAAGCCTTCTGACAATTTAATGTAGAACATGCTAAGTCCTGTGTAATACTAATTGTGTGTCCTTGATGTTTGAATTGTTTTTTTCTGACTGCTTATGGTATTTTCTTCTTGGCCTGATAATTCTGAAATTTGGCCATATGATTAGGGTTTTCATTTTGGGATCTCTTTCTGGAAATTAGTGGTGAATCTTTTCAATTACTATTTTATACTTTGCTTCTATGTTATCAGGGATTTTTTCTTAGATAATTTTGTGAAAGGTGCTTGCCCAATTTTAATTTTTAAGAAATTATTTTCTTCAGTTAGCTTTTGTACCTCCTTGTAACATTTGGCCAATTCTACTTTCTTTAGTGGATTTCCCTCCTCCCTCCTCCAATTTGGAAAGTCCTTTTTTTTTTATCCTGAGGCAATTCAGGTTAAGTGACTTGTCCAGAGTCACACAAAGGGAGTTCTATTTTTTGAGGAATTTTTTTTCTTAGTCAATTTTTGTTTTTCCTTTTGCAAGCTGTTGGCTTTTTTTCATCATTTTGCTCTGTAACTCTCATTTCTTTTCCCAATTTGTCTTTTATTGATTTTTCAAAATCCTTTTTTGAACTCTCAAAGAGGATTTTTTGTACTTGAGATCAATTTATATTGCCCTTTGATGCTTCAGATGTAGGAATTTTGCCACTGCTGTCTTCTACTGAGTTTTGATCTCTCATGCTATTTTATTAGCTTTCTATGATTAGGATTCTTTTATGTTTCCTACTCGTTTTTAATCCATTTTATGACTTTTAAAATTGAGCTCTGGTCATTAGACATAGGGAGCACAGTCACATCTTCTTATGCTTTGGGATATATGCTTGTGCATTGGCTTTCTACACAAGGGCCTCAGGTGTTTGGGACTTGCGCAATGTGCTCAAGTATCTATGTCTAATCCTGTCAGCTGTGCTGGAGTTCAGGGGCTCACAATTTGTCTTCTGCACTAGGACTAAAGGCCTTTAAACTGAGGTGTTTAGCGTACTGAGGCAGAATCAAGAAGTTTCAGTTGCTGATCTATGCTATGCCTAAAACTTTGTGCTGCCTTTCTCTGATGCCATCTGCACTCACCTTTTACCAAAATGGGAGATCTATCCTAAAGTCCCTTTAAGTTATATTAAGCTTGAAAATTATTTCACTCCTTCCTCTGGGTTCTGTCATCCCAGCATCTATTTAGAGGCTTAATTTTTAATATTGTTTCTGAGAAAATTCTGGAGAGTTCAAGCAACTTTCATCATAGCTCTTTGACCTGCCTTGTGATTTTTTTTAAAGTGATCATTATTGCAAAGGCACATAGATATTGTCAACACTTTAACTGAAGTTTGATTCTGTTTGTTTTATGATATTTGAGGCTACTAAAAAAAAGAGGATTATAGAAATAACCTATTGTGTTTGGATAGTCTAGCATTCTTGGAAATATCATTTTCAAAATTTTCTCAGATCATTCATCTTAAAACATAATTGCTCACATTTCTGTCACAGTAATAATATCACATAATTAAGCTAAGAGAATTATGATGTGCTAAAATTGTTTCTTTTTGATTTTTTGATTGTGGCATTTAACACACTTCTCTGAATTTAAGGCAAAGAAAAATGGCAAGAAAAATTAGACAATACAGCAAAGCCCTGTTAGAGAAAAATAAACCTCAGGAGGAAATAAAGTAGAGATGTAAAAGATTGTTTTTAAGTACTCTTTTATGTTCCCTAACTGCACATTTCTCCTCCTCTCTTCTATAAACAGCTATTTTACATTATTCCTTGTTAAATTATTTGATGAATTTATACATGTACTTAAATACATATATGAACATATACATTTGTGTATATATACATGTAAACAACACATCTCCATTCATCTCTGAACACATATGCATGCATGCATATATATATTCAACACTGTAGGGAATATAAAGAATAAGCCATATATAGAGTTGTCTTTGTAAAGTTTCCAAATTTAATAAGAAAGAAGAAGCATGCATATGACATTACTTATATAAAAATTAACCTAAACAATTAAATCTATTTAATGATAACATTTATCCACAGGCTCAAAGAATTCCACATATAAGGATAATTTGTCAAAATATCCTATTTTAACAATAATTGCTACTATGGGAAAAGCTATGCATAGATAACTCAGTATTTTTAGGTGAGATCAAATTGTGTCTTTCCTTTTATCAACTAACAAAAACAAACAAAAAAACCTTGAAAACTCAAAGGAAATTCCAAGGAAACTATAAAGACATTAGATTGTCATCCTAAAATTCTCTAGGAATCTGGTTAGGAAGATATTCAGGCATAGAGGAGTCATGATGGCAGAATGAAAATATAATTATAGAGGGAAGCTAAAAACCTATTACAGAGGTTTAATGGAAAATAAAGAGAGAAGGTGAAAATTATAGATGAAATTTAATCAATATGATGCACTATATAGCATCTAGAACTATACCTTTAATTTAGAAAAATTTTAATGTACTTTTGTTGAATGGGAGAAGGTAGTGGTATCATATGTAATATGTAATTATTTTAATGTAGCTCAACTCAGCAACTGTTTACTAGAGTCATAATAATCTGTGAAGGTCTAAAAGATATAAAGTAGGATATTTGTCCTCAAAGATTTTACATTTGAAGAAGGCTAATGAGTCACCTTTGAAGCAATGAAGTGATGCTCACTTGAATGCTACCACTGCACTATTCCAGGTCATTGCTCTATTAAGTATGTACCCTTCTTCAATAGATGCTGTGGATGGCAATGAGCACTATAGTATTGCCTACAGTGTGCAAAAAGATCTTGTAAGAGAAAAGTACTTCTTAGACATTATATCTTTCCTTGGTATGAATAAGTTGTTTGAAGAAGATCAGTTGATATTGTCCCATGTGGGGAATATCCAGAATTTCTTGTCACTGACATTCTGACATATTATTTATGGGACAGGGGGACCAGAGACTATTTAGCATTTATTTTCCTTCTGAGCATCATCAACCTCAAACTTCTTTGAGTGTTTTTATTCTGATTTGGGTATTTTAAGTAGAGGGAAGTTCAGGTAAGAAAATCTTCAAATCACTGCAAATTAGCAATTCCTTTGCCATTTATATTCATATGTAATTGTTTAGGGCAATGGTGTCAAACAAATAGAAATCAACCCATATTGAAAATCGACCTTATTGTATATTTTAATTTACATTATTAACCATTGCCCAATTACATTTTAATCTTATGGGATTGAACTTCATGCTCAAGTGGCCTTAGGCATTGAATGGCCATATAATTTGACCAAAATCACAGATTTATTATGTATCAGAGGTAGGGCAAAAAAAAAAAAAAGATATTCATGAATAAGTTTTCTCCATGTCCTGTTGCAAACAAGATTGAAATGTAATTAGGAATTTTTTTACAAAATAAAAATAGCATACTTGTGGTTTTGAGTTTGACACAACTACTCCATGCCACATATGCAAATATGCAAACCTATAATTGATTTAAAGACAAAAAAAAAACATACAAATCATTTTATAAATGTGTAGACAAATTTAAGCACAGTACAAAAACTGAAAGCATTATTTATACGTATGTATTATGTTTGCTTATATATGTGTATATATTTATTTGCATATATGCTTATAAATATACTATTGCCTATTTTATTTCATATATATTGAATATTTTGGTTTGACTCTTCTGTGAAAATATATTTTAAAACTTATGAAATAAAAAGCTCAAAATTATTTATTGGAAAGGGGGTTAATCTAAATTTCAAATGTTTGAATGTATTTATTTTTATACTTGCAATATACTTATTATCTGAAACTTTAGACAAAAATTAAAAACTGTACTTTGATTCCACTGATTTTCTAGGCCTCTGCTTTGACAAGTTTCATAGTTTTAAAAAGTCTACATCTTATGACTGATGATGCTATGAGTTGTCTTGTCTCAGATTAGTTGTAAATTGTATAACTAATTATATGTCATCACCTGTCAAACAGGACACATTTATAGTTTTAGAAACACTGGTTCTCTTTTTCAAAAAATTTTAACATTTTCCTTAGACCCAGTTTACAAGAATAAATCAGTGGACTGTTTTACGAAAACTGACAGTTGCTCATTCACTTCAAAGACAATTTTTTCCAAACATATTTTCCACAAATAGTATCTGAGATGCCTCAGAAGATGTGGCACTGTATTCTTAAACTGTATTCCAGCTTTGCTTTACCTTCTCTTTGTCCAGGATAGATTAAAAAAAAAGACTTGTGTTAAGTGAAAACTTAAAACTGACAGTGCAGACTTGTCATATTTTCAAGTAGGCTATATTCCCACAAATCTCTATTGAGGCCATTATTGATTATATTGCATATATTTCTTTCTGAACTCAGGAAGGTAAGCTTTGCATGTCATATAAAAGAAAATTACCCTAATCTATTAAATCTCTCAAATAGAATTGGCAAATATTTATTCTTTTGGTCAATCATGCTTAGGTTCAGTGAAAAAAAAATGTTATTGAGATTGGTAGTGTCTGATTTTTCATGACCCTGTGGACCATAGCAAACTAATGCTACGTAGGGTATGTGAGCAGAAAGGAGTGTGGTGTTTTTAGCAGTGGCTTTACATTTCCTTTTCCTGTGTATTAGGAAAACAGAGATTAAGTGAGTTTCTCAGGGTCACAAAGCTAGTAAGTGTCCAGTGAGATTTGAACTCAGTTTTTCCAGACTCCAGCTACTCTCTATCTATTGAACAACCTAGCTGCCACTGAAAAAAATCTCTGCAAATTTTAAGTCACATTCTACCCAGAAAATACTTAAATATTTATTCATTAATTGCATAGTTTGTATATGTATCAGCAGTGGAGCATCCCTACAACCTACTGCCCTCTACCCCCAGCAATTTTCTTAGCTAAGGATGTCAGGAAATGAATATCTCTATGTTAATTGTTGGAGCAGCATGAAGTACACACTTTTCTATTAATCCCAAAATGTTGGAGTGGGCAAGAACCTCAGGAGTCATTTAGTCCAAACTCTACCTGTACAGGAATTTATTCCATAATGCCCTTGAAAAATCATCTTCTAACCTTTCTTGAATACCTCCAATGATTGGGATCATATTATTTTTTTATGCAGCCTTTTCTGTTTGGGGGCTATTTTATATTTTATATTTAGGAAATTTCTTTTATATACATATATAATAACTTCATAAAGGCAAAGACTAAGCATTTTCATATACATTAACATAAATTTGATTTTTCACAATATTACTGTGAAATAAACAAGTCAGAAACTATTCTTATTTTTAAAATGAATAAGGAATAAAAGATGCAGGCTTCTATGGCATAAAGAGCACTGGACTGAGAGATTTAGGTTTATATTGTGTCTCTTACTCATTAGCTGTGTGACTAGAGGCAAGTCACTTTTCAGTCTTCTCCTCTACAAAAGATATATAATAAAATTTATGATATCTAGATTATTTTGGGAACAATTGAATGAGATAATGAATATGGTGTTTTGTAAATTTTAAAGTATCATACAATTTTCTCATAAATAGCATATGTGTGCTGGATTTAGGTCATATGACTTTGTGGAGTCAATTTTTCAATTTTTTAATGTGACAATTTATATTTCAAGAATAAGCAAACAGTATAAATCAGGTAGGTCTTGATTTCTTTTTTGTTTTGTTGTTTTGTTTAAACTCTATGATCCTTGGATTAAAATAATATATCTACACAGATGACTCTCAGATTTCTTTCTCTAGTCTTACCTTCTCACTAGACTTTCAGTATAGCACCTCCAACTGTCTATTAGACATCTTAAATTAACTTGGAAAAAACTGAACTTATTATCTTTCCCCAAAATTCTTCTCTGTTTTTAACTTTCCTTTTATCCTGAAAGTTATCACCATCCTTCTAGTTACCCAGATTCTTCACAATATCTTTCTATCTATCCATCCATCTATCTTTCTTTCTATCTAT
>JAJPUD010024418.1:0-18783 GCA_023553655.1 Myrmecobius fasciatus
TTTGCTATTGACCTTGTGGCCCCTTCCTATTCTATAAAGAAAAGACTCATTGGAATATAACTTTAAGCTATTATCTGCATAATAAAATGCTTAATGTTGTATCAAAACTGAGTGTGATTCATGCTACATTTAATGGGTTTGGTGGGAGATGCTTATGATTGCTAAAAAGGGTTTGTAGATATTGTAGAGTCAATGTGCAATGCAATGCTATGTAAGGGCCTTTGAGAAATTTTTCCTCCACAAATAATAGATTGCAATTTAGTAGCAATTTTCCCCACACTAGCTTTAAGAGACAAGTTGATCCTAAGAACCTGTATATAATTGTTTTGACTTGTCACTATATGCCTTTGGCGAGATGACAACACTAAACTGACAATATTTTACATATACATGTATATTAGGGTGAATAGGCAGGATGCTACTAGAGAATTAATCTTGATAATAGAGAACTAGTATAGGTATTAGAAAACTTTCCTGAGTCCTTTCCCACACAAACTTTTAAGTTGCCATACATCATTGACCATGAAGCCCAATGATGTAGTGCAGAGATGTCAAATACACAGCCTGCAAAACTCTCAAATAAGATCAAAATCAGATTAAAATAGAATTTGGAAATTTTTAACAAAATAAATTAAAATACAACAGAATATTGATAATGTTGATATGTGGTTTTCTTAGTCAGTATAGAGAGCAAATAGGCAGCTAAGATCAGGAGGATTTATCTTCCTGAGTTCAAACACTTGTTAGCTATATAACCTTAGGCAAGTCACTTAACTCTATTGGACTTAATTTCCTCATCCATAAAATGAACTGGAGAAGGAAATGGCAAAACATTCTAGTATCTTTGCCAAAAAAAATAAACAAATCCAAATGTAGTCACTAAGACAAGTCAATATTCTGACTATAGGGATCCTTCTGTACAATTCAGTGCAATCTTTCTATTTGAATTGGACTCCTCTACTACAGAGTGTCCTCTTGTGCTGGGCAAGGGATCTTTGGAGATAAACTATATTCCAATTACTTTATAATTAACCCTTAGAACAACTTATTCAGGACCTCAGCCTCTGTGGTCTCAGTGAAAAGGAATCCTCAAAGTTGTGTTATTTCATGGTCTGCAATTCTGTATGGCACTAAGAGAATAAATACTTAGATTCAGAAATGCCCAGATCCAGAAAACACTTCTTTCATTTCAGTATTGATTGAAATCAACTGTACCTAGGATGCTTAATATTTTGCTGGCAAAATATTTCAGCAAGAGATTTGTGCCAGAAGACATCAGTTTTGGGTCAAACCTGGTGCTGAATTTCTTCATAAAATAATCTTTCCATCCCTCAGTCACTAGAAAGTCACCAAAGCTGAACTTTTCTGGATCCTTTTTTTTTAGAGGCAAAAAAGTCATCATGTTTTTTAAATTATGTCACTATTAGCTTCTTGTATATTCCTCAAAGTTTCACAGAGAACCTGTAGATTGGCCAAGTATTCAGATATTAAGACCCAGCTTCTTGTCTGAAGTATCTGCCAATATTTTGAACTGATGGGACTTCCCAAATCCTGCAAAGCAAAAGGCAGTCACTCCACCAACTTTTTTTGTCTGGCTATTCTAGAATCACAAAATCTCCTTTTCCTGCCGATCCAATTCATGATCTCCTCTGGGTCAAGCTCATAATGATTGAACTCAAATATGAACACAGATGCCTAGTCCTTTCACTGGCTACGAAGTTATTTTTTGCAACTTCTTTCATAAAATGATTGGATGCATGGAAAGATATGTTGGTAGGTATTCTTCTCTACTGCAGATCTTTCTCATTGCAAACATTTTCTTTTTTCAAATAATTCTCATTATATATCACTTACTAGTCTGCCTTTTTGGGTCAAACCCAGTAATTATTTTAATAGATTAGACTCTCCCCATATATGTAATAGAATCCTCTCCCAAATGTCCCCATACCATCATAGAAAAGGAAATACATGTGGCCAGAGAATACATGTGAGAGAAGAATTGAAACATTGACATAAAAGGGATTTGTCTGGACACCAGATTTCTGAGGGGGGAAGGATGTCTTGTTGCTACTACTATCTTAGTAAATGCCTTTATTGGGAGTTAATTGTATCTACAAGCTGATTGTTAAAGGAAAGCATGCACTTGGGGGCTCATGTATTATTATGTTAGAAGTGTTGCCTTCAGGATTAGATAATCACCTAAGATGGAGATGTGAGAGGCATTTGAGCCGTGTACTTATCAAAAATGATAAGATACATGTATGTTCCATATTGACCTATGATATGGTTGGAAGCAGCCTTTTCCATAGTTTCCATAGTCAGAGATGTCTGCACAGTGGATTTTTCCATCATTCAAGCATAGGGATGAAGTACTTCTGGAGTACTCATAGCAGACCACCTTTTGGAAGGGAAGAAGAGCCTACAGACCACCACAACCCCACCACCGCTCCTTAGGCATATGGCTTTAAAAAACAAGCTTGGCATTTTGTCTTTTTCTTTGTCCTTTTAAATTCTAGGAGTAGGGAGTATTGCATCCTGGCCTGGGATCTCAAACCATAGGTTTCTTATAGAATTCCTAGAATTCTAAACCCAGGTATTATATTCAATCAACTCATTAGAGAAGTCAGAATCATGGATCACTAGCCTATTGAGGCCTTGGACTTGAACTTGGTGGGACTAATATTAGGTAGAAACTGAGATAAATTGCAAACTTAATCATCTTTCCACTCCCAAAGATTAAAGATTATGTCCTACCCATACTGGGGAAAATATTTGTATATTTGTTATTACTATATATTTGAAGGACAGCTGGATTGGTACATTGGACAGAGTGCCAGACCTGAAGTGAGGAAGACTCATATTCCTGAATTCAAATTTGGTCTCAGACATTTACTAGCTGTGTGACCTTGGGTAAGCCATTTAACCCTGTTTTCCTCAGTTTCCTCATCTGTAAAATGAGCTGGAGATGGTAATGGCCAATCACTCCAGGGTCTTTGCCATGAAAACCTTAAATGGTACAAAAGTCAGACATGACTGAAATGACTAAATAACTACAAATATATTTAAAGTAATATTTCTGTTAAAAAAAAAAAGATCTGATGTTAAGTGGTTAAATGGGACTTGGATATTAGTTTTGGCCCTAAAATTGGAGGTAACATAATCAGTAGGAGCTCTAGCCATTGGAAGAGCTGAGACCCCTTCCCAACCCCTTCAGCCTACCAATGAATCCTGGGAGAGAGGGAATAACACATCTGGCTCTCAGATAGCCACGCCATCGTCAGTCCATGTTATACAGGTAACACTCATGACCAAAGAACAAGAGTAAAAGAAGAGATATACACATAAAAATAAGTGTGGCCAGGGAGCATATATGGTAGAGTGTAATCCTTCCTCCCTACCCCTCGGCTCCATCCACCTCCTCATCCTCTGTTTCAAGTGCTGCTACTGCTATTCCTTTACAGAATTATTGATAACAGCTACTAGATGATCCAATGATGATATCAAACTTCGGGAAGCTATACTGCCCCACAGGGCTATTATCTGCTCTTTGCTGCCATCTGCTGGTTTTTGGTTAATGTACCATCTTTTCCCTATAGCAAAAGCAATCTATCAGCTCCTTTAGCTCATAGACCCAGGAGCTATTTCAGCTTTTTGTAATTCATGCACAATCCACAAAATCCAGAGAAGTCCTTAGACTTTCCCTGTGTTTTGAACTTCATAGTGATTCACAGAATCAAAGAATGCCAGATTTACTCCCACTCAGACTTCATTTGAACCTTGAATGGATTATTTTTTACCTTGTAATTTTTAATATCTCACTGAATATGGAAAATTGGAAAATTTTTGAATAGACAACAGAGACAATGAAGTGACTAAAGGCATTTTTACCTTTCCCCTAAACATTCATTTTCACAGACACACCCCCCCCCAAGAAAAACCCACTAGAAAACAAATTCTGAACTCCAAAGCTATTTGGTAACTATTGGACAAATGATCATTGTCTAGTTACAACCTATTTGCATAGATAAACATTTGGGATATATATTGGATAGTCACTATAATGTAGAGCAGCATATCTCCCAATGATTACATTAAGACTTGTGTGGGACAGTAGCAACCACAAAAATACTCAGAAACTCTCAGAGAAAGAAAAAAGCAAAAGGGGGGTTATTATGATCTCACAAGAAAGAACATCTTAGGGGAGGGGAGGGGACTGGGGGGGAAATTTGTAACGGAAAGCTTTGTAAGGTTCAATGTTGAAAAAAAATAAAAATAAAAAAAATGAGGGAAAAAAAAGAAAGAACATCTTCCATCTGACAAGGTGTTTATCAGCAAAGAAATGCAAAGCATAAACTGCAAAACATAAGATTAAATAGGTCCTTGAATACAGAAGCCCCCTAAGTCCCAGCCCCCCTAAACTGGCCTTTTCTCCCACTGTTTGGGAGAATTCAAGCTTACATTATAATCCAGAAAATCTAACCCAGAAACAAAAAAATGGAAGTCAATAATAATAAACTCTAAAGTTTCCCTAGAGAATTGCCATACAAACAGATATAATTCAAAGGCATCATCACCTTTAAAGGAAGTACTTAAATGCTAATTAAGAGATGGAGGGAAAACAAGGGGACAACACCCACAACTTTTAGCTATAGCTCTATTTGTTATTATAAAGTCTCAATTCACAATTATAGTTTAGACTATATTCCCATGAGAGTATCTTTTCTCAGTTAATTCCTCACAGACTAAAGTTGGCAATATTAAAAATGAGCTACCCATCAAAGAACAATTCCAGGGAATTCAATTGTGTCCTCTAAGTAATGTGGCTGATGTAGACACCAAATGATTGTAAGCATCAAAAGTTGGGGTTCCATCATGTGAAGAATTCACAATGCCCATTCTCTTTGGCAAAAGGCAGGTTTATTTAAGGGAAGAAGTTACAATCAAAATAAAGGTACAATGGACACCAGGAATAGTTAATATGAAGTAGAGTTGAGAGAGCATAGAAAGGGGTCTTAATAAATAATGATGGAAAGGGCAAATTTGCTAGTGGAACTTGCCATTTACCAGGAGAAAGGAAATACCCCCAAAAAGGATTTAGCATCCTAAAAGAATTAGCTAGCTATAAGAAGAAGACATCATAAGGAATGAGGGGTTAGGAGAGACCAGATGGCATTGATGTAATATGATTTTGTGGTCGCCCGATTTTAAGGGGGCTTCTATTCTAACAATAAGTCAATAATCCTAAATCTTTTGGCTTTGGAGTTTGCCTCAGGGACTTTCCACACTCCCAATCTAAAAACAACAATCTGTCTGATTCTGAATAGACCACTCCTCAATTCATTGCTGACTGTCAGATAGCTTCTGGCCTCAGGATAGTCCCAGGAAAAACTCTAGAGATAACAGTGATAATCTTTTCAGTGATAACCAAATTCTGGAGACCACTCCTGAGCCATAAAATTAGTATGTCAATGATAGAAAACTGGACAAATGTGTCTCCTTGCTTCTGTTTCTCTGCTGAATTCTTTTAGTCTGCTTTTATTATTGTTACAATTACAATAAACTTTACCCTTTGGCTAAGGAGATGGATTCAAGCTTGCAAGTTCTTTTGAGTCTAAACCTTGTGTTCCAGTTTTTTCACTGTTCCTTCTCTTCCTCCCCTTCCTTAGACAGCAAGTAATCCAATATATGTTAAATATATACAATTCGTTTAAACATATTTCCACATTTATCATGTTGCACAAGAAAAATCAAACTAAAAATGGAAAAAATAACAAAAGAAAAAAAATACTATGTTGTGATCCATATTCAGTCCCCACAATCCCCACTCCAGATAAAAATGGCTTTTTCCATCACAAGGCTATTGGAACTAGTTTGAATCACCTCATTGATGAAAAAAGCCATGTCCATCAGAATTTATCATCACATAGTCTTGTTGCTATGTACAATGTTCTCTTGGTTCTATTTCCTTCACTTAGCATCAGTTCAAGTAAGTCTCTCCAGATTTTTTTTTTTTTTTTTTTGCTGAGGCAATTGGGGTTAATTGACTTGCTCAGGATCACACAGCTAGGAAGTGTTAAGTGTATGAGACCAAATTTGAACTCAGGTCCTCCTGACTTCAGGGCTGGTGCTCTATCCACTGTGCCACTTAGCTGCTCCTTCTCCAGGTCTTTATGAAATCATCCTGCTGATTATTTTTATAGAACAATAATGTCCATTACTTTTGTAAAACATAAATTATTCAGCCATTCCCCAACTGATAGGTATCTATTCAGTTTCCAATTCTTTACCACTACAAAAAGGGATATTACAAACATTTTTGCACATGTGGATCCTTTTCCCTTTTGTATGATCTCTTTGGGATACAGACCCAGCAGGGACATTGCTGGATCAAAAGGTATGCATAGTTGTTAGCCCTTTGGGCATAATTCCAAATACCTCTCCAGAATGGTTGGATCAGTTCACAACTCCACCAGCAATGTATTAATGTCCCAATTTTCTCACATCCCCTCCAACATTATCCCCTCATCATTATCTTTTCTGTCATCTTAGTCAATCTGAGAAGTGTATAGTGGTACCTCAGGGTTGTCTTAATTTACATTTCTCTAATCAAATCTTAGTACTTTTTTCATATGACTAGACATGGCTTTAATTTCTTCATCTGAAAATTGTGTGTTTATATCCTTTGACCATTTATCAGTTGGAAAATAGCTTATAGTCTTTTAAATTTGAGTCAATTCTCTATATATTTTAGAAATGAGGCCTTTATCGGAGCTCTTGGATATAAAATTTTTTCCCCAGTTTTCTGTTTCCCTTTTAATCTTGGCTGCATTGGTTTTGACTATGCAAAAACTTTTTAATTTACTTAATATCACTAGTGAAATTGGGATGATTAAATTCCATTCACTTCTTTCTTGCTTTTTTTTTTTTTTTTTGGTTGAGGCAATTGGGGTTAAGTGACTTGCTCAGGGTCATACAGTTAAGTGTCTAAGACAGTTAAGTGTCTGAGACCAGATTTGAACTCAAATCCTCCAGACTTCAGGTATGGTGCTCTATCCACCACACCACCTAGCTGCCCCATCACTTCTTTCTTGCTACAGGATATAGGAATTTTATGCCATATGTGGTCAAAACCTCCTATTAAGTTCTTTAAGAGAAAGGAATAAGCATTTGCATTCATCTTTCTAACTCTTATCATTAAGATAAATACCAGAACATGTAAATTAACAAAGTATCTAAGTAGCCTTAAGAAAGCAAAAGGATTCACATTTCTCAAATATATAGGGAACTGAATCAAATTTATAATAAATAAATAAATGAGAGCTATTCCCTAATTGATAAATGATTAAAAGATATGATCGATACCCAAAGAGTTATAAAATCATTCATATCCTTTGACCTAAAAATACCAATACTAGTCATGAATTCCAAAAGAGATTTTTTTTAAAAAGGAAAAGAACATACATACATATATATGTATGTATATGTACATATATATATATTTGCTGTTTGCTTGCATTTAATTTTGCTTCTTTTTTTTCTTGTGCGACCTGATAATTGTATAAATACATATAGATAAATTGGATTTAACATATATTTCTAGAATGTTTATATATATTTATAGCAGTTCTTTTCTCAGGGCAAAGACTCAGAAATTGAGGGGATCCCCATCAGTTGGGGAATGGCTGAATAAATTGTTGTATATGGTTATGAAAGAATACTATTATTCTATAAGAAATGATGAGCAGCAAAAAATTATCAAACTGTGCATACCCTTTGATCCAGCAATGTTTCTACTGGGCTCATATCTTAAAGAGATTTTAAAGGAGGGAAAGGGACCCACATGGGCAAAAATGTTTGTGGCAGCCCTTTTTGTAGTGGCTAGAAACTGGAAACTGAATGGATGCCCATCAATTGGAGAATGGCTAAATAAATTTTGGTATGTGAATGTTATGGAACATGACTAACAGGGTGGAATTGTGAATGGATCCAACCAGTCTAGAGAGCAATTTGGAACTATGCTCAAAAAGTTATCAAACTGTGCATACTCTTTGACCCAGCAGTGTTTCTATTGGGCCTATATCCCAAAGAGATCTAAAAGGAAGGAAAGGGACCCACATGTGCAAAAATGTTTGTGGCAGCCCTTTTTGTAGTGGCTAGAAACTAGAAAATGAATGTATGCCCATCAATTGGAGAATGGCTGAACAAATTATGGTATATGAATGTCACAGAATATTATTGTTCTGTAAGAAACAACCAGCAGGATGATTTCAGAGAGGCCTAGAGAGACTTGCATGAATTTATGCTAAGTGAAATGAGCAGAACCAGGAGATCAATATACATGGCAACAATAAGACTATATGATGATCAATTCTGATGGACATGGTTCTCTTCAACAATGAGATGTTTCAAACCAGTTCCAGTTGTTCAGTGATGAAGAAAGCCATTTACACCCAGGGAGAGACCTCTGGGATCTGAGTGTGGACCACAACAAATCATTTTCACGCTTTCTATGGATGTTTGCTTGAATTATGTTTCCCTTCTCAGATTTTTTTTTCTTGTAGATACGATTTTTTGTACAGCAAGATAACTGTATAAATATGTATACACATATATGATTTGTCAAGTATTTTAACATAATTAACATGTATTAGATTTTCTGCCATCTAGGGGAGGGGGTGGGGAGAAGGAGGGAAAAATTTGTAACAAAAAGCTTTTCAAGGGGCAATGTTGAAAAATTGCCCACACATATGTTATGCAAATAAAAAGCTTTAATTAAAAAAAAAAAGAAAGGACCAACAGGATGATTTCAGAGAGGCCTGGGGAGACTTATATGAACTGATGCCAAATGAGCAGAACCAGGAGATCATTATACGCGACAACAACAAAATTATACAATGATCAATTCTGATGGACATGGTTCTCTTCAACAATGAAATTATTTATACCACTTCTAATTGTTCAGTGACAAAGAGAGCCATCTACACCCAAAGAGAGGACTGTGGGAACTGAGTGTGGTTCACAGAATAGCATTTTCCCTCTTTTTGTTGTTATTGCCTTGCATTTTATTTTGCTTCTCTTTTTTTTCTTGTGCGGCACGATAATTGTATCAACATGTATACATAAATTGGATTTAACATATATTTTGCCATGTTTAATATTTTTAAAAATAAAGTATTTTTTTAATAAAGTGCTCATTTTAACAATAAAAACAAGAAATGATGAGCAGGATATATCAGAAAAATCTGAGAGTCCTCTACAAGCTCAAAGTGAAATGTACTGTGTACATAGTAATAGCAAAGTTGTAAAATGATCAGCTATAAATGATTTTGCTATTCTCAGCTATACAGCAATCCAAGACTATTTTGACAGACTTATGTTGAAAAGTGCTATCCATAACCTAGAGAAAGAATTGATTGTGTCTGAATGCATACTGAAGTATATTTTTTATCACTTTCTTTTTTTTTGAGGATTTTTTAGGATAGGAGAAATTTATATTTTCTTTTGCAGCATGACTTATGGAAATGTTTTGCACAAATTCACTTGGGTCTTCTCATTGTGGAGGAGGGGTATAGAGGAAAAGTGAATGGGAACTCAAAATTTTAAAAACAAATGAAAAAAAAAGCCAGAAGGATTTTTATAGGTTAAGGAGTAAACATGCCAACAATCTTTCCATGGTAGCAAGTGTAAATTTCTTTCTTACAAATAAATAATTTTTAACAGACTTCCTAGTTCCTGCCTAACTTGCCTCCTTGTCAAGTTTGAGACCCTTATATGCCTTGCAAAAAGTAGAAGGGTCTTAATCTTTCACATTAAAATACTGGTGGAAGACATGTTAGAATAAGGGTTATTTATGTAGCTTTTAGCAATTATCACTCTTCATTTTTATTCCATTGCACTTCCCCTTCTAATAATAGAAAATTCCCTGGATATTAAATCCACAAGTGGAGCCAGTGTGGATATTTCTACACGCCTTTGGACAGTGACCCAAGCTAGTAACTAAATTGCCTTCATGTTTCTTTAGATAACCTTCAATAGAAAAATGAGAAGGCAGGTATGGATTGACTTGAGGTGGTATATACTTAAGATAGTATCTTTTTGACTCAAGTCAAAAAGAAAAAAATAGATTTTCTTTTTCTTTTTTATATCATGTGTTGTGGAGTTAGGATTCTAGACCTGTCTTGTTTTCTTATCCTTTTAGAATACTTGCCACTGTTGCAGAGCATTATGGGTAGATAAAGCATCACTATTTTGGGAGAATTAAAAGAAATTTCCTTTTCTATAGGAAACCTTGCTGTCTCTAAATTAACAATAGAAAAAAAAAAACCTGCCCAAGAAGCTGTAATCAGTTTTTCTGTCAATATATTACTTGTTCCCAAGATGTTCTATCTTTGTCTTACAATTCTACATCACCTTAATTTATCTCTTATCTTCATAACCCAGGTTTCTTTGTCTATTTGTTTATTTTCATTCAGCATGCATTTAGCAAGGGCTTCTATGAGTTCTGAGGATACAAAGAGAAAAATAAGTCAATCTTCACTCTCCAGGAACTTACATTCTAATTCACCAATATTGTAAGACTCTAAATTGGAGTTCTCTTCTTTCAGCTTGGGGAAAAAAATCGGACTGCATCTATTAGCACATTTGTGGTTCTGTCCCTACCTTGAAATCACAAGAAATAAAGAAATGCCCTGACTAGCAAGAAAATACAGAGGACTAAGTTAATTCATCGCTTGCCTAGTCTAATATTTGGGCTAATGAATTTTAACTAAATGTTTTGTATGGTGAGTAGCAAGAAGCTACAATTCTTTTTTGTCCTTTTACTTAAATTTGCCAATTTACCTAGCACTTAATAATATATTTATTTATAATACATTTATTATACCATATAATAAAAATAATGTATAAATGCATACAAATATATTTTTATTTATATATGTAGATTTATATTTGAGAAAATAACTGTTGTTAGAATTCTATATTATAAATCTTATTTATAATTGTTTCCCAAAACAGATAGCTTTCTCTCTGTAAATAAATGTGGCCCTTTCCCTTAATCTTCTCACATTTATCTGTAGTATGAACCACTAACCAGCTATATGACCTAAAAGATAAAAAAAAAAATTTGACATCTCCATGCTTATGTTTTGTCATCTGTAAAGTGGAAATTAAAAACACTTTTGTTCCCATTTCAAATGCTTGCCCTGAATGTAGTAAAGTGAATAAGTCAAGGGTCCATATGAACCATGTAAGTTCAAGGGAAGAAGGATATCTCTTTAGATTTCCCAAATTCTTTGAACTTTGAAAAAATTAATATTTTCCCAAAAATCCTCAGGGTGATGCTACAGTGATTGTATAGGTGCCTGGGGAGGGTGGAGCTCACTACAAGAGAGAATATTCTTGACTATCTGTGGACTTTGGAGCAAGCAAGTCTTGATCCTTTTTTGTTGTAATAAATGTATTTGATTTTCCAGCCCTTGTTAGCTTGGTTGTTTTGAAAGGAAATGAAGGAAACTACAAAAAAAAAAAAAAAATAGAAACAAGTCAAATTCATCTATCCCTAGAAGAAAATAAAACAAGTAAAATGAAACATAATTTTTTATTATTAAGTTTTCAAGATTTCACCTTCCAGTCTTCTTGGATTAAAATCCTGGCCTAGGAAGAAGTTACACAGTAAACCCTGACCTTCATATTGGCTTCTAAAGAGATGGTTACCACTTAAGCTACAGATTATAAGATTTGGAACCAGAAAGGATTTGGAAGGGCATTGAGTGAAGAGATCAAAGCACATTCCAGAACCCAGCAGAGAAAATTTGGTTGAGGGGCCTCCTAAGGCAGAAGGCTGCATGGATTAACCAGGATACTCTTTTTGCTAGCCCTGATACTTTTATTTGGGTATAGTTAGACTAAACTGAATATCCAGAACATACTAAAAAAGAGAGAAATTACAAAAGGTATTTTGAAAAATGTTTGGAATGGTGAAGAATGTGTGTGTGTGTTTGTGTGTGTGTGTGTGTTTGATGGGAGAGACTAGATGGGGTAGGTGGGTTAGTACTATCCATTTTAGCTCAGATATGATGGATATTTGTATCCTAATAATAAAAGGGTCTAATATTTGTACTTAGTGATTTTCAAAGCTCTCTCACTAACATTTCGTTTGATCATCACAACAAAATTGCAAAATAAGTAAGACAGGTATTATTGTTCCCATTTTATGGTCAAGGAAATTAAAGTTTTTAGGAATAAAGCTACATGTCTACTAATCTTCACAGTTACTAGAGTCTCAGATCTTTGGCTAATGAAATCACTTCCTTTCCCCCACTTTATTCCTGTTTTCCTTGTCATTTTTTAGTCCTTATAGCTACACATCTGCTATAAAGAGCTCTCCAAAGCATGGGATTCAGGAAATCATCTTGATTTGATGTATTTTTAATCTGCTTAGTTGTAGGGAAAAAATGTATTCAGCAACAAGGAACCAAATTCAAAATAGCAAAAGGTATTCATACAACAAACACTCCTCCAAAAGGGGCCATTGTGGAAGCAATGAACTTGAGAGGGGCAGGAAAGAAAACATTTGAAAAGTTTTGTTCCATATTTATGAACAATAACAAAAAAACCCAAACACTTCCACTTGGGAAGTAGAATAGAAAAAGAGAATTATGTGTGGAATCTGTTGCATGTACCTTTCTTTTAAAAAAAGTACAATATATAATAAATTCAACATGTTACTTTCAAAGCTTGTCTTTTTCCTCCTGAAGTTTTTTTCTCCTCTCTCCTGTATGTTTTTTAAAGTGCTTCAGTGACTTTTCCTTTCTTTTCTTCTTTCTTTTGATAATATTATCGACTTTTTTTCTCTCCCTAACTCTCTCCACAAAAAAAATTAATAAAGAAAGAAAAAATACAATAATCATGGCAAATAAGCAGTCTAGCAAAGCAAATCCATATATTTTCTATGTCCAAAATGGATGCCTCCTTCTTAATTCCATCACTTGTCTGTTACTCACCAGGAACATGCTTTTTATGGGTCCTCTGGAGACTCAAGGAGCTTTGGTCGTTCCCAAGTGCCTTTTGAAAAATATAAACTCTTTGACTTTTAAAGCCTTTCAAAATTTGGTTCCAATTTTTTTGTTTGTTTTCATTTTAACCTTTGATTCATCATCTTGTTCTTCTGACACTTCTTGAAACTTGTGTTTCTTAGGTAATGTTGGAAGAGTTGAGTCACCAGATGGATCATAAAAATTTCACTTTTATGGAGATACTGTTCTCCATCTTCCAGGCTGATTTCATGTTGTTCCTTCTTCACATGTTCAATCAAGCTGAATTATTTACTGGCACTGTATATAACATTTTGGTGTTTCCTATGTCTTTTACTGAGGTTGTCCCCCCTTATCTAGAATGTTCTCCTTCCACATCACTTTTTAGAATTCCTACCTCCTTTCAAATACCAGCTCAAGTGCCACCTCCTATAAAAGACTTTTTTGGATTCATTCAATTATGTTATTCAGTCATTTTTCCAATCATGTCTGATTCTTCATGACTCCTTTTAGAGTTTTCTTGGCAAATATATTAGAGAGGTTTGCCATTTCCTTTTTCAATTCATTTTAAGCTGAGAAAACTGAGGTAAATACTTTTAAGTGACTTTCCCATGGTCACACAGTAAGTTCTAAGGTTGGATTTGAATTCAGGTCTTCTTCACTCTAGACTCATTGCTCCATCTACTGTGCCACCTTGTTCAATTATTAAAGCCCATGTATATCTTGTCCTATCACCTTCCCCAAAAGTATGTAATCCTTATGAGATTAATGACTGCTTTGTTTTTTCCTTGTATCCCCAGAACTTAGCTTATACCTGGCACACAGGAGGTACTTAATAAATGCTTGTTGAATGGAATTGAATAATGGGGGTGCAGCAATTAAAAGAGATTTTTCCAGAAAATGAGAAACTAATCACCAAACACTGGCATGAAAGAACAAATCCCAGCTTTCTCCACTTCTAAGTACTATTTTAAAATACATGATGACTCTATAGGTCCATTTGAAAAAAGTGAATTACTCTTTACTCTCTAGGGACTCAGATAGAAGTCCTATCATTGCCCTGCCTTGGCAGGCTTGTAAGGGGAGCTGGTGGCCAACTTTCTGGAAATGCTAGAATTTAAATTCTCAGATTGCATCTGGGTAGAACAATGAGCCACTGAAGGTCCTCTCAGTAACCTGAACCTGTAGCAGCAGAAGCTGGGTCTAGCAACTTTCATCCCCAAAGAGTAATTTGTTTGATAAGCTCAACAGTGAATTGATCCAGCAACCAAGACACTATATCCTACATACAATGAAGGAGCTGATCTATTGGCTATGACTTATCAGGAAATGAACTTGCAGAGGGATAGAGGGGGGCTATTTTGTAGCAATGACTCCCCCAAGGAAGATGGTAGAGAAGAGAGTATGCTTCTGGCTTGGGAAATAGTTCTACATAGGTCCTTGCAATATATACCATCTCAGGAAATATCTCTTTGTGAAAACAAATTTTTGTTAACTGATTAATTTATATTGAGAAGATGTTTTCCAATTAGCACACTAGTTAGGAATTTGTGAGAGACAGTACTAGAAAAAGCCCCAGTCTTTTAGGGCTAGAACCCTGAGGGGAGAAAGAGTAGCAGCACATTTTAGAGAAATGACTTGCTAGTCTAGTGCAGAGAGAGTGAGATTGTAGTCTGTGTGCCAAAGTTGGAATCACAGGCTGAATTTAAACAGCTGTGAGTGATTTGGCTGTTTGGAAAGCTAAGGGCTTAGCATCCACTTTGAGTCCTGAATTCTTGGGATTGGAAATCTATATGAGTTGAATTAACCAGATGATTTGAAGCTCTCTAATTCATGTGAATCTAGACAGCTCCAGTTTCAGGAATCCATCAGGTTAAAATATGGATCATTCTGTAAGGCCTCAAGGATGAATCAATTTATCTCAGTTCTCCCAGAATATAAATGTCACTAGAAAAATTAGAATGTTATAAAGGGAAAATGTTGATATGCAGAGAATCTTTAATTAGGCTTTTTATCACGATGGCTGATAATGTAATAGAGTTATTAGTGAAATATCATTATGCTTGCATATATTTAATAATTTTCAACATTTAAAACTTTAAAACTTAGATTGTATAATTTGCATAAGGACTTGTTGCTTAAAAATAATCTTTGAAAATCTTATACCTCTTTAAATTTAATTTTTTTAAATGTTGATATTTTGTTTTTACATCAGCTTTATTTTCCAAACATATACTCTTCCTCCAGCCTGCAGCCAGAGAGCTATCCAATCTAACAAAGAATGGGAAAAAAAATCTAAGGAAAAAAAAAGCATTGAATATGAGCTATGTTGCAAAGTATGTGCAAAGTTCCACTTCTACAAAGCAGGATAAGAGGTACATTTCCTCATCTCTTCTACAGGGATAGACTTGGTCATTATAATTACATAGTACTCATTTTCTTTTTTTTTCTTTAATCTTACCATTTATGTTGTTATAGTCATTGTGTGTATTGTTTTCCTGGTTCTACTTACTTCATTCACTTTCTATCAGTTCAAAAACGCCTTACTTTTATTTATTTTTAAGAAGAATGACTCACCCAGAATTACAGAGCAATCTCTGGCAAAATTAATTGGAACCTAATATCACCCTCTTTTGGAAATTTCAGAAAGGTCTTAGAGCTGCATGTGTTTGTTGAAAGAAGAAAACAATTTGCAGATGAGTGACAGGTAGTGATTACATGCAGTTAGGAGGAAATGAAACTGAATTTTTTCTATTCAAGTCTGAGGCCTGAAGCAGAAACTGCCTTTAGTCTTAAGACAGAAGAACCAGGAATCTACCACACTCCCAGCTAATGCTCCAGTCTCCCCTCCCAAGAGGAGGTGTGGAGATTAAATCAAAAGTAGGGAGAGAAGGTCCAATCCAGGTTGAAGGCAAACAGACAAAAAAGAACAGAGTTAAAGGGACCAAATACAAGAATAAGTGTTTATAACAGAAATGTTTTCTGTCCCTCAGTGCAATCTGATGTATTTACCTATTTCTGTTCCTACTTGTGGCCTCCAGCAGATCTATATTCCAAGATCTCTATTCCTGAAGGAAGCCCAGGAGCAAAGAGTTATGGGGTTCTAGGAACCTGTTGTGGGATAAAACCACAAAGCAAAGATTCCTTTGGAAAGCTGATTTGTTGTATTCTGCCTATAATAGGCATTTTATAAATGGTGTTTTTTTTTTTTTGTTGTTTTTCAATTATGTCTGACTCTTCATAATACTCAGATGAAAGCTAAGGTATTTTTAAGGGCCCTTGACATATACTGGATTTTTCCAGTTTTTCTTTCTTTCAGTGTGTTCAAACCCCATTTGCTACCAAGAAAGTTTCTTCTCCATTCAATATAACCTAGGAGTTCTTAACTTTTTTTTTTCAAAGAATCCTTGGAATTGTGTTTGCAGATATATAAAATAAAATACAAAATACAATAGAAACCAAAGATTAGTGAAAATAAAGTTGTTCAAATCCACAAAACCCTGAAATCTGTCCAGATTCCTTGGAAGTTCTTAGGTCACAGGTTAAGAATCTTTATTTACCCAATATTGAAAGCAGAATCATAGGATTTTAGGTCAGAAGAAACTTGTGCTTGAAAAGCTTAAGCAATTTTCTTGAGTTCATGCACACTATAAGTGGCAGGAGTGAGATTTGAATTCAGGTCCTCTGACTCCATCCCCAGTGTTTTTTCCATTACAGTATGCAATTCTTTTATCTCAAGCTTCCCTTTGCTGGAGCCCACTAAATACTTGTTGATTGATTCTTAACAACATTCATCTAGCCAAGGTATTCATTACAATGAATTGGCCTTGCACAATGTCCCTTGATGAAGTACTTATGGTACATTAAAAAGTACAGAACATGAAAGAAAAATGATTAAGGTGAAAGGGGGGAAGATATTTTAAAAGTTTAATTACTGTACATTTAGAAGAGAACTGAATCTGAAGTTTTAAAACTCAACATCTCCACAAGGAAAATTAATTAGGCTCTCTCAAATTCCCAAAGCTGCTCTACTGAATGTGTATCTAGTGTGTGCATTTATTAGATGCACTTTGATGTGCTATTTTTTAATCATAACCTATTCTTCTTAAGTATCACCGTGACCCCCATCACCAAAAACTACTAGCATGGTGTGGTATGGGGAATAAAATAAAGAATTAAAATATGAGAAAATGAAACTTGAGGTTAATTCTACTTGTTAGATAATTAAATCAGCTCCCAAGAAAGCTAAGGTTAAAATCTGATTATCTATAGGGTTTTTTTTTTTAGATCAGGCAATTGTTCTCACTAATTATTTCTGATAAGGATAGTACCCTTCAGCTCCCAATAATTTCAGCAGCAACATGGTTGGAATTGAAGAAAGGCAATAAGAGACTGACTCTGAGGTGATTCTTTCTGGTCAGTATAAAGCTTGAAAGGCTATTCTCTAAGGTATCAGTTGTGTCTTTTTGTCAACTTTTGAGCTTCTCTCTTGATCACTGAAATTGGGGAAGCAATGGATATGAAAGACAAAAAAAGAGGGGAGGGGAAGAAAATGCCAGGGAAAATTATGAATAGCATGGGGTGACCTGATCTTTAAAAAGGGTCCAGGGCACTAATTTCATTTAAAGGCTCCAGGTGGAGGTATTGTTTCTTTAATCAGCAATTGTTCTGCCAGCTATAACCCATAGTCCTTTGCCAGTCCATGCCTTCATGATGCATAACTGCCTTATGTCTTTACCTCCAGGGTCTTATAGATTTGGCACTTTATAGAGAGATGAATGTCTTTTAATATACCACAGAAGCAAATTATAAAATGATGCCCTATTAACCTGATGGAATTAACCAGATATTAGGCACTTTACAATAAGGTACTACAAGAAAGTAACCCACTCCCATGGAAAAACAGATCTGAAAAGACATTCATTGAAACTACCATATGTGGAACATATGTGGGCAAGATGCTGAACTCTGAAATCATATGATCATGTACTATTACCAGAATTACATCAATGCCAGTTCAAGGGTCATATCCAATAAGCAAGGAAGCCTGTGTATAAAGTGTGTTCCTCAGATCTCATTTAATCCTGAATTTTGAGCTTCTCTGATAGAGTTACTATATTTGAGTGACCTATGTTTGGGTCTTCTCCCCTCCCCCACTCCCCAGACCAAAAGTTCCATACATATAAGAACTATATCTTGCTTAAAATCTGCATCTTCTCCATAGCCCAGCATTCTGCACAATAAGCATTTGTCAAATATAATTGAAACTACCCTTAGTATATGGCAAATAGATACTGCCGATCTACCATAAGGAAGGAAGGAAGGAAGGAAGGAAAATGGGGAAAAATAGGAAAGAAGGAAAAAGGAAGGAAGAAGAGAATGAAGGAAAGAAGGAAGAGAGGGAGGGAGGGAGGGAAGGAGGAAAAGGAAGGAAGGAAGGGGAAGAGGAGGGAGTAGTTAGGAAGAAAAGAAGGGAGGGAGAAGGGAGGAAAAAAGGAAGAAAGGAAGGAAGGGAAAAAAGGAGGGAGAGAGGGAAGGAGGGAGAAAGGGAGAAAAGAAGGGAGGGAGGGAGGAAAGTAAAGAGGGAAGGAGGGAGGAGGGAAGGAAGAAGGGAAGAAGGGAAAGAGGGAAAGAAGGAGGGAAGAAGGGAGAGAAAGAAAAAAAAGGAAGGAGAGAGGGAAAGAAAAAATGAAGGAGAAAGAAAAAAGGAAGGAAGGAAGGAAGGAAGGAAGGAAGGAAGGAAGGAAGGAAG
>JAJPUD010024419.1:0-18782 GCA_023553655.1 Myrmecobius fasciatus
AGGGCCCTCCCAGCTCTGACCTCCTGGGTTCTAAGGGCCCTCCCAGCCCTGACTTCCTGGGTTCTAAGGACCACCCCCTCGCCCAGCTCTGATATTGTGTGAGCTCCCAGAATTCCCATTTTCTGTTCTCTCTCCTGAGGCTCCTTTCAGCTCTGATATTCTGTGCTTCTAAATTACTACTGAAATGGAAGCTGCTCCCTTCCTTTCACCCCCTCCCCCCTCCAGTCCTCTCTACCACCCCTTCTTCTTCCCTCCCCCTCTCCTCCCTCTCCTCCATCTCCCATCCCTCTAACAATTGTGACAGTAACAGCTGGGAGGACCCCACCCTGCCTGGGTCCCAGGCTCCTCCAACTCCAGGCCCCAGGCCTTGGGACCTCAGGGCTGCCATGGAGCTGTCCCCCGGCCTGCCATCTCAGAATGCTCGGCTCAGACGGGAGGTGGCAGCTGCAGGCTGGCACTGGGCCAGCTCCCTCCCTTTCCAGGGGAGGCCTTCTTCACCCTGTTGTGGATTAAAAAACCCATATTTTCATTTCTTTGCCTGCTCTCTCTCCCCCTCACCCCCCACTCCTCTTGACAAGATTCAGCAGCACAGGAGCTGAATGGAAGAGTTTGATTGGGGAGTGTGTGGGGGGCAATGTGTGGAGGAGTATTTTGACTCTGGGGGCAGGACTTGATATGAACCAGCCGATGGGAGCAGACCCTTTTCCCTTTGCCCCCAGGGTCACCCACTGATTGAGGCCCTGGGCCGCTTGTTCACCTTCTTTGACCCTCGGTTTCCTTATCTGTTAAGTGGGAGCAGGCTGGGGGGGGACATCATGTTCTCTAGGATCCCTTTCAACTCTGGACTCGGTGACTCCATGGAGTTTTGTTACTGACCTTCCCCAGGGCAGGATATCCTCCGGAGAGTCAGCCCAAACCCAGTCCCCACTGTCGGGTTCTTCCACGCACCCTCTGAATGACTCCATTCAAGCAGTGGGGGGTGGTAGTGAGAAAGAACCGTTATAGTGGGTATGTTCTGTCCCCCTCCTTCCCCCAATTTGCCAACCTGTAACAAAAGCATGGAGCAGAACCAAGGGAACCTCTAAGAGTGAAATGGAAGAAGCCTTAGGATTTGGAATATGGGCTGTCAGAACACAGAAGGTCACAGCTGGGAGGATGCTTAGAGCAGTGCCAGGTGGAGGACTCCCAGACACAATGTCAGAGCCGGGAGGGCCCGGAGGGCCCAGAATGCCAGAGGTCCAAGCTTTTAGAACATGAAATGTCAGAGATGGAGGCCTAGAACTCAGGAATGTCAGGCCTAGAAGGACCCTGAGAACCTAGAACGTCAGAGCGGGGACAGGAAGTGTCAAGAGCTGAAAGGGACGTTGGGATAGAGAATGTCAGAACAGGGGGCCCTCCGAGGACCTGAAGGGCCCTTCAATCAGTGGGATAGCTGGAATGAGAATGTCTTCCAAGCCCTGTTCCTACCCTCCCCCCCAAGACAGATGTTCTAACCCCTGAAAATATGGGAAGAGAAAAAAATCCAGGGTGGGAAGGAAGGACCTTCCATTTGGCTTCAATTAATTTGAATGGGTGAGGAGAGGTGCTTAGAATGGGGATGGAGGCTGGGGGAGGGGGGTGGTTGGTGAGGGGAGCTGTCTCCCTGGTCGGGCCCTGGGAGCCATCCTGAGGGGTGGTGGCTGGGTAAGGACAGCTCCGGGATGATTCATACTTTATATTCATGTAAGCACCATAAATCCGCCTTGCAGCTCTTTCCCTGACAATAGAATTCATTATGATGGAAATATCCTCTGGAGGACTGCAGCTTAATTACCTCCTGATTTGCATTTTTGCATATTAATGACTGCAGAGCTGCTAATTTTGCGGCATTATTTTAAAGGCACAGGAACTCAACAAAGCCCTTTGCAGGGTTCCTGGGTGGGGGTGGGGTGGTAGCAGAGTCCTCTCCTTTGTCATTGCCTGGACCCAGCTCTGGCCCGTTGGGCTGGAGGAGCACTGCCTCAGCCCACCCCCAGACATTTCCTGGGCTCAGAACCCTCTTTCCTCCACCCAAAGTGGCTTTCTACAAGTAATGAGATGAATCAGGTATCCGAGACCTTCCTCCCAGGTGACTGACTCTCAGGACTGAGGGACCTTCCTGTCCTGAGCTAGAGAAGGCACTTGCTGAAGGGCCCATGGACAGTGGCGGAGGCAAGACTGCCAGTGCTCATGGCTCTTTCCTGGGCTGGCCAGGAGTCCCTCAGTACCGACAGTGACCCATGCATTTGTGGGTATCAAAAGGGAATGCAGATAAGGTGGGATTTAATCTGCCCAAAGAACTTGACAGAATAAAGGTGATTTCTTCCTGCCTGTTTCATTTCAACTCTAACAATAATCTTCTCCCCTAACAAAGTCTGTGTGTTGCTTGTATGCATGTGTGTTGAGCCATGGATTGTAGAAATCCCTTGGGTTTTCTGGGGGGGAAGAAGGACATGGGGACTGCCTTGTGGTGCTCCATGCCAACAGAGAACTGAAGGGACTTGGAAGGACCAGCTCTGAATCGCCTCTTGGAACCCTAGAATTTTAGAATCCGAGATTCTTAGAGCATGTTAATGAGAAACCTGGGATGTTAGAATCAAACCTTAATGTCGTAGACTTTGGATAACATGAAAATCTTGGAACCTTGGGTCATTATAGTCCTAGAATTCTAAGATTCTTCCTAGAACCATAGAAGCTTAGAGGCTTAACCCCTCAAGTCTTATAAATGTAATGTCCTGGAACTCGGGGATCATTTGGATTTTATCTATGGATGCTCAGGGTTTAGCTCAGTGCCACATACATGCAGATGAACAGTAATGTTTCTTGTTAAAATCCTGAATTTTCACTCCAGCATTGCAGATCCTGCTGTTCCCAGAATCTTAGCTCAGAATTCAATTCCGTTCAAACACAGAATCTGAGATTCCTCCCCACCCCCATCTGGGAAGATCCTCTGGCTGAGTTCCCTGCCTTTAGGCAGGTGAGCTTGTCTACCCGGCTGGAAGGACAAAGAGCTCTAGAAGCTCCCTCTACGTCTCCTTTCTCCCCTTGCAAGTTAAGAAGTTCCTTCTTATGTTCTGCCCTTCACCCCCAAGTCTCTCCAGTTTTCACCGAAGCCTCGGCTGCCTTAGCCACGGGGTTTTCCCTCCTCTTCCCCTCCAGACAGGGTGGGTACAAGGAAACAATCATGGGACCCAGGTCTTCAGTCCTCGTTCTTCCAGTGACTCACTGAGTGTGACCTTGTAGCACTAGGCAAGTCATTTCTGTTCTTTGGACCATCAATTTTCCCACCAGTTAAAGGGAGATACCCACCTGGACTCCCTCCTAAGGCTGTTTTGAAGATCAAATGTGATAATAGATTGATTGGGACTTCAAAGCACCACAATAGCTGCAAGAGGTTGCTGTTATCCTTAGGGGCCAGCTGCAAAAGGCAGAGATTTTAAGCTGTTGGAGAGTTTAAAAAAAAAAAAAATGGCTGATGCGGCAGATCTGGTTCTGCCATCAGGAATATCTGAGTTCAAATCCAGCCTCAGATAGTTACAAGCTCAGCAAGTCACTTAACCTCTGCCTCAGTTTCTCCATCTGTAAAATGGAGATCATAATAGCACCCAACTCTTAGAGTTACCCTGTAATCAAATGAGATAATAATTGTAAGAAGAGTGCCTAGCACATTTGTTGTTGTTATTAGCAATTATTTTTTATTATCAGATGAGACATATCAGAGAAAGAGGAGGAGATTCCAACTCTTGATTCTGTCGTATTCTATCTGTATGATATTGGGTAAGTCTCTTTCTTTCTCTGATCCTGAGTTTATCAGTAAGATGTGAGACAGACTAGATCATCTCTAGATTCTTTCAGCTCTAGATCTTCTGCCCCTGAGCAGGACCTAAAAGGCCAAGTAAGCACTGGAGAGCCAGAGGTTAGGGAAGGAGATTCTGTTATAATGAGAAATCACATCTGAATTCAATTCAACTTAAAAAGTGTATAAGAAGTATAAAAAAAAAGTATATAAAAGCATACACTACCAGGTACTGAGCTGGGCCCAGAGTATAGGAATAAAAAAAAAAGAAAAAATTCCTCAAGGATCTTACATTATACTAGGAGGGAAGATACAATATGTATACAAGGAAGTAAATGAATGATGGACACATCATAGTACAAAGTAATTTCAAAGTAAATTATAGAGAGCTGTATTAACTAAGGGATTCAAGAGAGGCCTCATGTCAAAGGAGACAAAAAAAATTAGCAGCTAGCATTAATGTAGCATTTTAAGATTTGCAAAGCACTTTACAAATATCTCATCAGATCATTACAAAAACCCTAAGAGATAAGTGCTTTTAATGTCCCCATTTTACAGATGGGGAAACTGAGGTAAACAGATTAAGTGACTTACTGAGAGTCACACAGTTAACCAATTTCTAAGGCTGACTCAGATTTTCCTGACTATATGCTCATCAGCTCCACTGGGCCCACCTAACTGACAATGTGTAAATTGCTTTGCAAACCTTAAATCGATATATAAATGCTAGTGATGATGATGGTGGTGATGATGATGATCTAGGAGGGGGTGACTGAGCTGATCTTTGTAGGAAGTTAGGGATTCAAAGAAGAGCACAGAAGGATAGCTCATGGCTCAGAACATAAAACCTCCAAGATGGCAGGGACACAGGACAAATGTTAGACCCCAAAGAAACTTTTGGATATGGAGCATTGACTGTTATAGTACTTTCCCCCCAGTTCTCTTTCAGTATTCCTTAGAATCACAGAATTCCCCAACAACAGAAAGAGACTTTAGAACTAAAACACAGAATGTCAGAGATAGAAGGGATCTTAGAGATCACCTTATTCTAGCATCAGACTGTGCACCTAGTAGGTACTTTATCAACGTGTGCTTCATGGAATAAATTGAGGAATGGTAGAACAAATTGTGTTATATGAATTTAATGAAATATTGTAAGAAATGAAAAAAAATAAGAAATTCAGGAATGCACACAAGACTTGCATGAACTTATATAGAGCAAAGTGAGTAGAGCCAAGAGAATCATCAAAAATAAATAACAGCAAAAGATGTGTGGGGAAACTGAAGCTCAGAAAGAGGGTTTGCTTAGACTCATCCAGAATGATAGAATCTTGAGCTCCCTACTTTTAGGCCATAAGCCTGCTTTTAAAAAATAAAAACTGAAAAGAAAGTTTTACAGAAGCTTTGTGGTTTTTATCCAAACTTTAAGATCTCTGTCACTTTCTATTACTATCTCTCCCTTTCAAATAGGACTCTTCTTTGTAAGAAAGATGGAATTAAGTAGTTCATAAACTTTTTTTGTGTGTCCTAGACCTGTCGGGAAATCAGTCTGGTCAAACCTATGGATACCTTCCCAGAAACACATTTTTAAATGCATAAAATAAATTATATAAGATCACAAAGGAAACTGATTAGAGTGGAAATAAATATAATTTTTCTCCTACTCAATTTCAGGAATCTCCTGGAATCTATACAGATTCCAACATTAAGAACCCCTGCGTTAAAGTGAAAGAAGCTGATTTGGGTCTAATCTGTCTCATTCTGTATCTGGAATTTACCATTTCACTTTTGAGAGAAAGAAAGGCTGTTTCCCTATCAATCTCCAGGGAAGATCAATCTTTACATCGATCAGAATACTGATGTCTTTTGCTATTGTTTTAGCTTTATCTATTGTTCTTTTGATTTTGTTTCCTTTGCTCTGCATCAGTTCATACAAGTCTTACCATACCTCTTTGTAATCCTCATTTTGGGAGGGTCATTTCTTATAATATTTCCCTAAATACATATAACAGAGTTTTTTCTACAATTTTCCAATTCTACCATCAGCAATTCCAGGTTTTTGCTACCATAAAGTGTTACTAAGAATAATTTCATATTTCTTTCACTCTACCTTACCTCCTTGGGGAATATATGCCCCAAACTGGTGTTTCTGGGTCAAAGTATATGGATTGTTTAGTTACTATTTCTAATCTAGAGGGTGTTTTTTTTTTTTTAAAGAGAACAATTCGGTCAATTATAACACTACCAACTATGTATGAATGTGACTGTCTTCCCACGGTCCCATACAACATCGATCCTTTCTGTCTTTTATCTTTTTTTTTTTTTTAATTTAAATTTTTTTTTTTTTGTCAATTTGAAGGGAGTGAAATTGAACCTTGAAGTTGTTCTAATTTGCATTTCTCTGATTACTAATGATTTGGAACATTTTTAATGTGGTTATACAAAATTTGCATTTCTTCTTTTGAAAACTCTTCATTTTTTTCCTCTGATCACTTCTTTATAGGAGAATGGTTTTGGGTTTTATGTTTTTGTATCAAATACCTATATACCTATATATTTTGAATATTAGACCTTTAATCAGAGATCTTTAACATAAATACTTTCCCCCAAGCTGTAAGGTTCAAATAGGATAATGTATATAAAATATTTTTGTCAACCTTAAAAAGCTATATTGGATATTATTATTACTATTATTGAAGAAGGAAACAGATCATGAAATAACAGATCATGAGAAATGGAATCTTAGAATTGTGGACTCTATCTCAGATTCTTAGATTCATGTAACCTTTTTTTTTATTAAAAGTTTTTTATTTACTAAACATATGAGTGATATTTCTACATTGACCTTTGCAAAACTTTTTTTTTTGTTTCAAGCTTTTCCCCTCCTTTCCCCCACCCCCACCCCTAGATGACAGGTAATCTAATACATGCTAAATATGTTAAATTATATGACAAATGACTCATGTAACTTTAATCTTAAACTTATAGAACTGGAAACTTAGAAACCCTAAAATATATTCTGAATTCCTCAACTCCTATAAGCAGAATCTTCTGAGTCAGTCAACTCTGTCCCAGAAAGGGAATTAATAATTTTCCTAGATGTTCCATCTAATCTGGAGAATTGCTCAAGTATTTTTTCTCAATTATATGTAGAAACAATTTTTAACATTCATTTAAAAAATTCTTGCATTCCAAATTCTCTCTTTCTCTCCCCCCCTTTAGAAGGCAATCAATTTACTATAGATTATATATGTACAATCATCCAAAACATATATTCCTACATTAGTTTCATTGCAAAACAAAACAGATCCCCAAGAAAAATAAAGTTTAAAAAGTATGTTTTGATCTATATTCAGACTCAATCAATTCTTTCTCTGAAAGTAAATGGCATTTTTCATCATAAAATCTTCAGAATTGTATTGCCGTTACTGTGTACAATATTTTCCTGGTTCTGCTCACTTCACTTTGCACTAATTCATATAAGTCTTCCCAGGATTTGTTTTTTGAAAGGTTGCCGTTCAGCACTTCTTATAACACAACAGTATTCCATCACAAGTATATACCACAACTTGTTCTGCCATTTCCCAGTTGATAAACATCACTTTCATTTCCAATTCTTTGCCATCACAAAAAGAGCTTCTAGAAATATTTTTGTACATATAGGTCCTTGTCCTTTTTCTTTGATCCCTTTGGGATACGGACATGATACTAATATTGCTGAGTCAATTTACAATTTTATGGTTCTTTGGATATAGTTCCAAATCCAGATTGTTCTTCAGAATTGCCAACTCTGCCAATAGCATATTAGTATCCCAATTTTCCCACATTCCCGCCAACATTTCTCATTTTTCTTTTCTTAGTCAATCTGATAGGTGTGAGGTTTTAATTTACATTTCTCTACCCAATAGTGATTTAGGGCATTTTTTTTTATATGACTATAGACAGCTTTGATTACTTCTTCTGAAAACTATGTGTTCATATCATTTGACCAATGGGGAAATGACTTGTAATCTTATATATATGACTCAGTTTTCTATATATTTGAGAAATGATGTCTTTATTAGAAAAATTTGCTGTAAAACTTTTCCCCCCAGTTTTTTTCTTTCCTTCCAATCTTGGACAAATTGGTTTTGTTTATGCAAAACCTTTAAAATTTAATGTAATTAAATTATCCATTTTACATTATGTAACCTCGCTATCTCTTGTTTAGCCATAAATTCTTTTCTTATCTATAGATACAACAGGTAAACCTTTCCATGCTCCCCTAATTTGTGTATGATATCACCCTTTATATCTAAATCATATACCTATTTTGAACTGATATTGGCATATGAAAGAGAATTTGGTCTATACCTAGTTTTTGCCAAGTTGCTTTTCATTTTTTTCAGCAGAATTTGTCACATAGTGAGCTTTTTTCCCAAAAGTTTGTATCTTTTCACTTATCAAACACTAGATTACTATGGTCATTTACTTCTGCGTACTGTGTGCCAAATCTAATCTACTAATCCATCATTCCAATATCAGTTTGTTTTGATGATTACTGCTTTGGAATACAGTTTGACATCTGTTACTGTTAGGCTATCTTCCTTTATATATTTTTTTTCTTTGATTCTTTTGATATTCTTGACCTTTTTGTTTTTCCAGATGAATTTTGTTATTATTTTTTTCTAGCTCCATAATTTTTTTGGCAGTTTGATTAGCATGGCAGGACTGCTCAAATATAGCTCATCATCCTTTTCTGACACCATACAACCTTCCTTTGCTTTCATTCCAGATTTTCTCATAGAACTTCTGATCTAAGTATACCTCCTCAGACAATTTTCCCTGCTGGGAAGAAAACATCAGTCACTGTATTCTGGAAGGTCTCTAAGATTGAGAATCTTGGCCCAGGATTATAATCTTGGACAAATTCTTTTCTCTCCTTGGATGCCGGTAAAATGAGGAGATTGGATTAGATGAGTTTTAGGTCCCTCCAGTTCCAAAGTAGGATGTTTTGGGGTTTTTTCTTAAGTCTGAATCTAAGGTTCTCAGAATCTATGATTCTATAAATCCAAGATTCTGAGTCTAAGGATCTGGCTTCTATGATTCTGAGTAAGATCTACTGCAGTTCTATCGACCTGTGATTCTGAGTGACAAAAGTGATTTGGGGGGTCTATTTTTAGATGTTTGTATATCTCTGAGTGTCTGACTTCTCCAAAATCTCTAACCCCTCATTCCTTTAGAGTTTGAATTGGAAACCCCTAGGGATTATAGAAATCAAGGGGAGAACCTCCTTTCTCCCCAAGGTGATTCCAAAGTCAACTCTGGGATCTTTCAAGTGGCAGGTTAAGGTCATGATGGGGGGTTAGGGGAGAAATACTGAAATGGGCAAATTTAGAATGATCTTAATAGTTCCGGTTTGAGAGGGAAGAGACGGGTAGGATTTCTTGCCTGGGATGGGGCTACATGGCTGCTCGATATAAGTACTTCCCAGAAGTCAAAACCAAAGACATGGCAACTGTTCTCAAACTGGTCTTCTTTACCTACAAACACAATCACTATTCAATAAAGAAAGCAGGGGCTGCTTTGGAACAGACAATGTGATTCTGATAAGATGCAATGAAAGGTAGAAAATCATCCCCGCTGACTTGGAGGCAAAAATTCTTGAAAAGAAAAAGGGATATGTTCCTCTTTATGTTAATACAATTGCAGGCACAACTGTATATGGAGCTTTTGATCCAATACCTTTTTTCCTTTATCTTGACCATGAACATGAACTTAGGGAGTTTTTGGATAGCACCAGTGAGTATAGTAAGTATGGCTCTTATTGTTGCTATTCATTTGTTCAGTTGTGTGACCCTGTGAATCAGACTGTTCATAGGGGTTTTCTTGGCAAAAATATGGAATGATTTGCCATTTCCTTCTGTAGCAGATGAAGGCAGATGGAGGGTAAGATTTGATGCCAGATTTCAACTCAGTTCTTCTTGACTTCAAGTCCATCGTTCTATTAAGTTACCTAGCTAGCTGTCTAATGGACTTTATATCCAGTAGTAATTAATACACCAGTAAGTATGACAACTTATATGACTGGCTTTTACCCAGCAATGGTTAATATACAGCAAGTAGGGTAAAGGCTGGCTTATATCAACACAGAAAGAAATCATGTAGGGAAGTAAAAAGAATACATCATTCTACTTGGAGTCAGGAGAAAAGGTGTAAATTCTGGTTGACTCCACCTTTCTGAGGGTCAGTTTCATCATCTGTGAAATGGGGTAATGATTTCTGTACTGCCTACTTCAAGGGATTGTTGCCAATAAATCTCTTTGTAAATCTTAAAGCATGAGAGAAACATTATTTTTTTCTTCTGTTATTATTTTTCTTAAGAAAGCTAATGATAGTGATAATGGTAAGAATATAGATCTCTCCTTTCTACCAGCAAAACTACTGAATAATAGTTCAGAAGAAATGGGCATAGCATAACCAGCAAGTTCTGGGGATTTGAATCTCTGAGACAGTAAGGCTGAGTTGAGTGACTCCGGACAAATCAATTGACTTCTTGATGTCCTAAGTAACTCTCTAGGACTATTTGCCACACAAGGGGCCAGCCTGTCTTTGTAGAGCAAGTTTCCTTACTCAGAAGTTTCTTAGGCCAATGGAATCACAAGTCCCATCCTTATCCTCCTCTATCAATAAAAAAGCCCAAACACCTTCATGTGATGTCTTCCATTTCCACTGCTTGATATTTGCTCTTCTCTGTCCCTGCCAAACTCCTAGCTATCTGCTACCTACTCTTTCTTCCCACTCACTTCTTAAATCTGATTTTGGCTTGCACCATTGTTCTCCGTCATTCCAATGAAATCACTCTCTACAAGGTTAAAAGCTCTTACCTGCTAAATAAAATGCCCTTTTCTCATTCCTCACCATCCCCTTTAACGGCTCTGAGGTCTTTTGACATTGCTACCAGTCAAGAAATCAATGAATCAACAAATTTTAAGGCTTACCCAACTGAGGATACAAAGGTACAGTTCCTGCCCTCAAAGACCTTATGTTCTAGAGGAGACAATAATAATAGCTGGTATTTACACAGCACTTTATGGTTTGCACATTTTTCACTGGAACCTCACAAGAATCCTAGAAGGTAGGTGCATATTTACAGATTAGGAAACAGAGGCACAAGGCATTAAAGTGACTTGTCCAGGGTCATGTACTTAGTAAAGGTCTGAGGCAGGATTCATGCTCAAGTCTTCCTGATTTTTACACTCTCCACATCGCCACCTGGTTTATATATCTCCAAGTGCATAAATGCATATGTATTTGGAGATATATAAGCATAAGCAAAATAACACCTAAATTAAAGATTTTGAGGGGGCTGGGGTAGGAAGGAGAAGGCCCTAGGAATTATGGGAATCAGAAAAGGCCTCATGTAGAAGTAACCCTATTTATTCTGTAGTTTCTCTCCTCTCCCATTTTTTCTGCAACACTGCTCTCTGCTGCCTTTGCTCTTCCCTGTCTGGTCACTCTTTGCCCCCTCAGTTTAGCATTCAAAGCCTCTTACAACAGTAGGATTTTCTAATCTTTCCCACCTTCTTCTGTATTGTTCTATGAGCTCCACAGTTTCCCACCTATGAGCCTTTGCACTGGTGGCCCCTCATGCCAGGAATGCCCCCCCACTTATGCCTCCTAGAACCCCTAGCTTCTTTTATTACTCAGTTCAAATGCCGCCCTCTGCAAGAAACCTTTCCTTGTCCCCTACCTCCTGATGCCATCCCCTCTAAGACTGCCTTGCATCTACTTAATGTGCACTTTGTCTACACTCATAGAGTAAATGTCCTTTGGCTTATTAGAATGTAAGCTCTTTGAGGGCAGGAGCTGTCCCTGGTCCTCCCTTCCCCTCTTACTATTATTATTTTAAAAATACTTAGTGTCTGGCACAGAGTAAGCATTTTTAAAATGCCCATTGACTGACTAATTGGCTGAGTCATTATCCATCTACCACCTGCCTCCTGTGGGGGACCCCAGGTTTAGTCCTGGACGCTCTTCTCTGGGCTGTCTACATCTCTTTCTTGGTGGTTGTCCTCATCTCTGTGTAGACTCTCATAACAATATACCCAGATCTAATCTCCCTCCAGAACTCTAGTGTGTCATCATTAGCTTCCTGGTGTTCTCTTCCTGGATACTCTGTAGATATCCCAGATTCATTATATCAAAAACAGAACTCTTTACTGCCTCCCCTAAACCTGCCCCTCCTACATGCTGCCCTATTTTTTGTTGGGGGCACCAATATCCTTCCAGTGGCCCATGTTCTCAAATGCCTGGTCATACTTTTCTGTCTGTTTCTGTCTCTTTCCCTCCCTTTCTCTCTGTCTCTCTCCCTCTGTTTCTCTATCTCTGTGTCTGTTTCTTTCTCTTTGTCTTTGCCTTTGTCTCTCTATCTCTGTCTCTCTGTCTCTGTATTTGCCTCTGTCTCTGTCTGTCTGAATGTCTCTGCCTTTCTGTCTCTCTCTCCCGTCTCTGTTAGTTTCTCTCTCTGTCTCTCAATCTCTGTTTCTGCCTGTCTCTTGGTCTCTGTCTCCACTTGTCTCTATCGATCTCTCTGTCTCTATCTGTTTTTCTCTCTGTCTGTCTCTATCTCTGCTTTGCCTCTTTCTGTCTCTCCCTCCCCCCTCTCTCTGTCTCTCTCAGTTTCTCTGTCTCTCCCTGGATCTATCAGTCTCTCTGTTTCTGTCTCTGTCTCTCTTTGTCTCTGTTTTTCTCTCTCCCTCTCTGGCTCTCTGTTTCTGTCTCTGTCTCTATCGGTCCCTTTGTATCTCTCTGTCTTTGCCTCTGTCTGTCTCTCCCTCCCCCCTCTCTCTGTCTCTGTCAGTTTCTCTCTGTGTGTCTCTATCTGTGTCTCTGTCTCTCTTTTCTCTCTCTCTCCTCTCATATGCTGGATCTTGCTCAGTCTCTCCCATTTGTTTTTTCCTCTCTACCCACAAGACTGCTGCTATGCTGGTTCAGGCTTCCATATACTCCCCAACCATCATAATAGTCTTTGGTCACTCTGCTTCCAAATTCTCCCTGCCCTTCAATTTGTCCTCCATATAGTTATCAAAATCTTTCTAAGACACAACCCCGACCATATCATTTTCCTGCTCAAAAACCCTCCTTGGCTACCCGTTGTTTATATAGTATAAAGTACTAAAATCCCCCTAACTTGGCGTTCAAGGTCCCTCGCGTGAGCTGATTCCCACCTTCCTTTCCATCCGTATTCTCACAACACAATCCTGTGGTCACTTTATAGAACAGTCAAATTGGACAATCATTCTCTCTTATTTGGTCCTGATTTGTCCAAGGCTCTCCAGTCCCCTGAAAAGCAGTTTCTCTTCTTCGTTGGAGTGGAGTGGAGTTGGAGTGGAGGCTGGGATAAGAGTTGGAGCCAAGAGCTACATAGGAGAGAATCAACCTTCTCACCCTCTGGGTCAGAGCCTGGGTCAGAGCCTGGGTCAGTCTCTGTTCAGTCTAACTCCAAACTTCAGCGCAAATCCAGCATTAGTCCAATTGCTGGGGAATGAGAAAGTGGGCTGGTGAGCTGGACTGTGCTACCCCCTGCTGGCTAGCAAGGGTCATAACAACCTGCGATTCTAGAGCGAAGGTACTAATGCAGCCTTTCTCTTCCTGCAGCCATTCTTTAAGGGTAGCCCCTCAAGATCTGGTTTGACCCTAAAGTGAAGGAGAGTTCATTCATTGCATGCGTATTATCTTCCATTGTTGAACAGCCTAGAGATCCACAAAATGTCCAAGAAGGGAAGGCTCTTAGAACCCAGGATGTCAGAGCTGGGAGGGCCTTAGAACCCAGGAGGTCAGGGCTGGGAGGGCCCTTAGAACCCAGGAGGTCAGGGCTGGGAGGGCCCTTAGAACCCAGATGTCAGAGCTGGGAGGGCCCTTAGAACCCAGGAGGTCAGGGCTGGGAGGGCCCTTAGAACCCAGATGTCAGAGCTGGGAGGGCCCTTAGAACCCAGGAGGTCAGAGCTGGGAGGGCCCTTAGAACCCAGAGTGTCAGAGCTGGGAGGGCCCTTAAAAAACCATGCAGTTTAGCTGCCACATTTTGCAGAAGAGCTGAGCCTCCACAGGGATCTGAGACATGCTTCAGCATGATGGTGGCCAGTACGTGTATCATCACACATGTAACACATCCCATGTAACAGCAGCCTGTGTATGGGGCTTCCTGGGCACACTCCTCAGGGACTAGCTGCTCCCTCTGGCATCCAAAGCCTGAGGGGGTATGGGGCAGATTCCCCAGTTTCGGGGACCCCCTCTGCCTTTCTGCTGCCACATTTTCCCTCCTTGTTCTGCCTTCCTCTTCTCCCCTGTAACTTCCCAGAACTCATTTGATTGGCAGCTCTTTGAGGGCAGGGATCCCTTTTCACCTTTTGTTTGTCTGCTCAGCCCCAGCTCAGTGCCTGCTCACTGCAGGTGCTTAATTAATGCTAATTGACTGACTATTGGGGAGAGGAACCCCAAAGGCCAAGGCCCAGACCTTTGAGGCACTATATAAACTCCAGATATGGCTCCCATTTTATTATAATTACTGGTTTTCTCTCTAGAACGCTGCATTCTCAGAGTGTGGAGGGCAGCTCCTGCCTTCCGTTAGTTGGCTGACTCTCCAGGCCTCCTGCTTTCTCTGGGCCACTGTGTTGGCCACCTTCGGGGTCCTGGCCGCTCCCATCTCTGACTGGAACAGTCTTCCTGCAGTCACAGCCCCTGTGGTTCTGGCCGGCCTCCTCCTGCTCTGTGGAAGTGCCTGATCCAGGTCCAAGGCAGCAGCTGCTGGCCTCCATCATTCTCCTGGCAGCTCCCATGGAAGCCAAATCTGCAGTTCATGGCCCTCCTCTCCTGCTCTAAGAAGGGGTCATCTCTGTCCTAGAAAGAATCGGCGTGGGGCCTTGTCTGGGGAGGGGTCTCATAAATTCTGTTCTGTCTGTCTCCTGGGGAAACAGCTTCGGGTCTTCAGAAGGCCCGACTGAGAAAGTGATTCAGAATGACTGGCTGTGACTAAATCTAGTTTCCCCAGCTTGAATCAGGGCCCCAGGAGAGTTGATGTTCACCAATGAGGAGGAAAGAGCCTCATGCCAGTGAGAGTGGGATTTGGTTTATAATAATAACTAGCTTTTATTTAATACTTTAAGGTTTGCAGAGCACTTTGTAAATATTATCTCAGTGGATCCTTATAATAATCAGTGAAATCATTACTATTATCAGATGAGATGATTGATGATATAAAAATAATAATAATAACTAGCCTTTATATAATACTTCAAGGTTTGCAGAGACTTTATAAATATTATCTCAATGAATCCTTCTAATAATCAGTGAAATCATTATTATTATCAAATGAGATGATTGATGATATAATAATAATGATAATAACTAGCTTTTATATACTTCAAGGTTTGCAGAGCACTTTATGAATATTTTAATAGGTTCTTATAACAACTCAGTTAAATCATTACTACTGTTATCAAATGAGATGACTGATATTGATGATGATAGCATAATAATACTTAGCCTTTATATAACACTTCTGGGTTTTCAGAGCATTTTATAAATATTAACTCATTTAATCTTCACAATAGTTCTGGGAGGTAGATGTTATCCTTGTTTTAACAGAAGGGGAAACTGAGGTTTAGAAGAGTAAGTGATTGGCCCAGGATGGCACAATGGCAGAGCTGGGCTGGGATTTGACCCCAGTTCTGGCATTCTTATCACTGTCTCTCCTGCTGAAAGTCTCTCCAGTTTCTCTTTTCCCAGCAGACATGCTAGACTGGTGACATGAGTAGATCGTGCACGTGATGAGTTACTGGTACCAATAAATGCTGCCCGGGAAGTCCCTTGACCACTGTAAGAGACTAATTCTGTTCAGAAGCCTTGTGCTCACCTAGCTGCCTGGAAACCGTTGTTGTAATGGGAAGGTCATTAGATCTGAAACTGAATTTCATTCTAGACCTGGCTCCCAGGATCACCTTCACAGAACTAAGATGGTGCAGGGTGAAGAGAAGGCCTCTGGATTTGAAGTCTGAAGAACTGGGCTGGACCTGAGCTGTGATTTTCTAAGTGATTTTGGTCCTAAGTGACTTGATCTCCTTGAGCTTCAGTGTTCTCTTCCATACAATGGGTATGATGATCATAACCCATCACAGCTTAAGTAAACCTCCTTATAAACTGTCAGGTGCAAGGGAAACACTTGTCATTTCTTTTCTTTTCTTTTCTTTTTTAAAAAGCTTTTTATTTGCAAAACATATGCATAGGTAATTTTTCAACATTGACCCTTGCAAAGCTTTCTGCTACAAATTTTTCCCTCCTACTCCCCACTTCCTCCCCTAGATGGCAGGAAGTCTACTGCATGTTAATTATGTTAAAATATTTGACAGATTGAATATATGTATATATATTTATACAGTTATCTTGCTGCACAGGAAAAAAAACCTGAGAAGGAAAACATAATATAAGCAAACATCAATAGAGAGTGAAAATGCTATGTTGTGGTCCAGACTCAGATCCCACAGGCCTCTCTCTGAGTGTATATGGCTTTCTTCACTGAACAATTGGAAGTGGTTTGAAGCATTTCATTGTTGCAGAGAGCCATGTCCATCAGAATTGATCATCATGTAATATTGTTGTTGCCATGTACAGTGATCTCCTGGTTCTGCTCATTTCACTCAGCATCAGTTCATGTAAGTCTCTCCAGGCCTCTCTGAAATCGTCCTGTTGGTCGTTTCTTACAGAACAATAATATTCCATAACATTCATATACCATAATTTATTCAGCCACTCTCCAATAGATGGGCATCCTTTCAGTTTTCAGTTTCTAGCCATTACAAAAAGGGCTGCCACAAACATTCTTGCACATGTGGGGCCCTTTCCTTCCTTTATGATCTCTTTGGGATATAGGCCCAATAGAAACACTGCTGGGTCAAAGGGTGTGCACGGTTTGATAACTTTTTGAGCATAGTTCCAAATTGCTCTCCAGAATGGTTGGATCCATTCACAGTTCCACCAACAATGTATCAGTGTCCCAGCTTTCCCACATCCCCTCCAACATTCGTCATGATCTTTTCCTGTCATCTTAGCCAATCTGACAGGTGTGTAACACTTGTCATTTCTACAAGCAAGCTCTGCCAAATTCTTTCTTAACAAAACCAAATCAGATCTCTAATGGACAGAGCTGCACTTCAACAGGGGAACAAGGATTCTGGCCAGGATAGGCTTAGTAACCTGCAAGAGCCCATATTCCAGTCAGGTTTCAGAGTTCTGTGTGATTTTTTTTGAGTCAGGGCTGATAGCCTGTCAAATCACCTTGGCATCTCAGGTCCCCAAGTTCATTTCCACTGGAAAATGTAAGAACTGGACTATATGGCCTTTAAGATTAAGCTGAGTCTGGACCTTCTATGTTCTAATAGCCCTTCCAACTCTGACATCTTATATTCTAAGGGCCCTTCCAGCTCTGACCTCCTGGGTTCTAAGGGCCCTGCCAGATCTGATCTTCCCTGCTGTAAGTGCTTTTCCACGGAAGATGAAAATCTGAAAATGCTTTTTCCCCCTCCTACATACATATGAAAGGCCAGGAATGAGGTGAAATCTTGATTAATTTTGCCCTAATATCTTTTCCTTTCTCATTCTTTTGCACAGAAAAGAATTCTAGAATTGAGATACTGAGAGCCTCGGACCCAAAAGCCCTCTGGCAGGTTATTTAATGAATAACCCCTTGATAGATGGTCATAGAAATATCGATTTAAAAGTAGAAGAGACTGTGAGGCCATGGAATGCAACCTTCTCATGAGGTCCAGAGAAATTAAAGGGCTTGCCCGTGCTCACACAGCTGGTAAGTATTTGAAGCAGGACCTGAACCTGGGTCTTCAGGACCCTTTCAATGCTCTCATCATTGTGCTTTGGTAACTAGATGTAGTTTAGTTACTGGCAATGAAACCAGGAGCTGTATAACTATATGGACTTTCTGATTCTAAGGGTGAGGTATCTTTGGCAAAGCTTCAGTGACCAGAAAATATAATTCAATCTATAGAATTAAACCTAAAATGTAGTTCCAAAGGCAGCTAGGTGGCCTAGTAAATGGAACATTGGGAGTGGAATCAGGAAGTTTTTTACCTAAGTTGAAATCTAATCTATTGTGACTTTGGGCAAATCTTTTACCCTCTCCATGCCTCAGTTTCTTCAACTGTAAAATGGAGAATAATAATTGCACCTACCTCCCAGGATTGTTGTGAGGATCCAATGAGTTAATATTTATTTGTAAAGCACTAGTGACTGGAAAATAGTAGGTGCTTAATAAATGCTTATTTTCTTTCCTTTCCTTTCAAATAGTTTGGCACCTAGGTCAAGGATTTTCCTGGAAAGAAAGTCCCTTCTAGTCAATGACCTATCCTTGAAGAAAAAAAAAGCTGAAGTTCCCCCCCCCCCCAACTAGGGAATCTTTCCTCTCCCACTACCCATTAGTTGGATGACTGAATTTATTAAGGAGTTTTTTATTTTTAAATAAGCAATATGAAGAAAGCCTCAGAAATTTATTTTTTCTTTTATTTTTAATTCTAAATTCTCTCCCTCCACTTATTTCCTTACCATTGAAAAGGCAAGACCAGCTGGGAACAGTGCCCCAGAGAGAATATTCTTTTGGCATTGTCTACACACCCCTTGTGACATAGAAGGAGCAGTCTAGAGACATCAGTGACCTGAAACCTCAGAGGAATGGATTATCTTTCTATGACTATGCTCTGGCTGTCTGTGTCATTCCCAAAGCCATTGATACGGGTGCCTTGGCTACGCTATAAGGATGTAGCAAGTCACTGTGTTAACTATCCAGCAAGGGCGTTTAATTAACCGAGTCTAATATCTGAATTAGCACGTCTCATTCTCCTGTTATTGTTCCTCCATTTTTGAAGAGGACCAATGAGATCATTGGGGTAATGTTTTGACTTGTGCAGGAATTGGATTTAAAATG
>JAJPUD010024420.1:0-18781 GCA_023553655.1 Myrmecobius fasciatus
TTTGTGACTGTGTGTGTGTGTGTGTGTGTGTGTGTGTGTGTGTGTGTAGGAAGGATGCCACATGAAAAGGACTTCAATGAGAGGGTCCAATTGCATACTACCAGTTTTTAATGGTTGTCTCCCTTGTAAATCCAGTACATATGAAAAATTTGTCTGTACAATTATTATTTTTTAAATAATATTTTTTTTAGATTTTAAAAAATAATAATAGTAAGTAGGGAGGTGAAGTCAAGATGGAGACTAGACAGGTCTTTTCTGAGTTCTTCCTCTCTTCCCTCAGATCAACACCAGAACAAGGTTCCAATTGGGTTTTGAAGTGACAGAACTCACAAATATTTGAAGGGTAGCAAATTCCCAGCAGAAGATATTTTGGAAGAATAAGAGGAAAGGTCTCTCTCAATCAAGCAGTGCAGTGTGTGTATATGTGTGCATGTGTGTGTGGAGGGTGTTTGCACGCCAGTGCAGGCATAGCACAGCACAACGTAGTGAAGAAAAACATAGGTGGGAGAGGCTTCCATGAGCTGGGGCAATTGAGGGCAAGACTCATAGCCAAAATACTGCTACCCTGATCTGGTACAGACACCAATGGATCAGTGTACCAGGTGTGAGACCTCATATAAATACAGAAGACAATTACTGATCCCTTGAATCCCAGTATTAGGTAGAACTTGTCCACTACAAGACAGCAGGGGAAAGAATCCTCCAGCACCATCCCCAGAGCAGCCTACAGTCACTATCTATCCCCTTTAGAAGATGTTTGAGGTAATCTCCCCATTGCCATAATAGCAGACATCAACTTTTAAAAATGAGCAAAAAGAAAACAAACAAACAAACAAACAAACAAAAAAAGAACTCTGACTTTTATGAAGACAGAGAAGAACAGACCTCAAATCCTGAGGACAATAAAGGCAAAACACCTCCATATAAAGTGTTAGAGAGTGATATAAATTCAATGAACAAAATAACTCATTTAAAAGTTGAATTGACCAAATATAAAAAGAGATTAAAAAAAAACGTTGAGGAAAATATGTCACTAAAAATTAGAATTAAAAAAGAATGGAAGCAAATGACAACAAGAATCAAACAAAACTAAAAAGAAAAAAAAATAGAAGAAAATGTAAAATACATAATGAGGAAAAAATTACTTGGAAAATAGATCCTGGAAAGTCAATCTAAGAATTATTGGAGTACTTGACAACAACAATGAAAAAAGAGTCTAGACAACATTTTTCAAGAAATCATTAAGGAAAACTGCCCTGATGTCCTAGAATTAGAGTAAAATAGGAAATGAAAAAAATAGATCTCCTGAAAGAGTATTGTAAAGAAAAACTCTAAGTAATATTATAGCTAAATTCCTGAATTATCAGATCAAGGAGAAAGTACTTCAGCCAGAAAGAAACAATTCAAATATTGAGGATCCATAATCAGGATTACTCATGACCTAGTAGCTTCCACTTTAAAGGATCAAAGGGCTTGGAATATAATATTACAAAGTGCAAAGGAACTTGGATTGCAGCCAAGAATCAACTATCTAGCAAAATTCAAAGTTATATTTTGGAGGAAAAGATGGACATTCAATGAAATAAGGGGTTTTCATTTATTTTTGATGAAAAGGCCAGAAGTGAACAGAAAATTTGTTCTTCAGATACAGATCTCAAAAGAAGCATACAAAGGTAGAAAGGGAAGGAAGAAAAATGTATGATTTTTAAAGGTTAAAATGCTTATATTCCTATATGGGAAGATGACATTTTTAACTCTTGTGATCTCTATTTTTGTTAGTGGTATACTTAGAGGTTATAGGTATGATTTGACTTTATTCTGATGATTTAAAAAAGAAACTATGTGTGAAAAGAGATTGTATTGGAAGAAGAGGTAAGGGAAGGTAAGATGGAATAAATTACCTCATATGAAGAGGCAAAAAAGACATTACAATTGAGGGACAGAAAGGAGGGGTTGAACATTGTGGGAACCTTAATCTCAAAGGTTTTGTCTTAAAGAGAGAATCAGAGTTATTAGTTTAATATAAAAAGTTATCTCATCCTACAGTGAAGTGGAACATAAAGGGAAAAGGAAAGGGCAGGGTAGTAGAAGGGAGAAGAGAAGTAGAAGGGGAAAGGAATAAGAAAGGAAGAAGTCACTGTAAAATGAGAAGGCTGTTTGAGGGAGGTGGTGGTCAAAAGCAAATCATTGGTGAGGAGGAAAAGGGGAAAAGAAAACAAAATATAAAGCAGAAAATAAGATGACACAAATTAGAGTTAGTAATTTTATTTGTGAATGGGAATAGGAAATAATCTCCCATAAAATGGAAGTGTATAGCAGACTGGATTAAAAGCCCAAATCCTTCAAATTGTTCTTTATAAGAAACACATTTAAATCAGAATAATACATCCAGAGTAAAGTAAAAGGCTGAAGCAGAATCTATTATGCTTCAGCTGAAATTAAAACAAAGTAGGGATAGCAACCCTGATCTCTGATAAAGCAAAAGCAAAAATATATCTAATTAAAATAGATAAGGAAGTAAATTACATCTTGCTAAAAAGTACCAAAAATAATGAAGTAATATCAATACTAAGGATAAATGCACCTTTTTGTAGTATCCAAGTTCCTAGAGGTGTAGTTAAGAGAGGTGTAAGAGGAAATAAAGAGCAAAACCTTGTTATGAGAGAGCTCAACTTGTTCTTTCAGAACTAGATAAACCAAACCACAAAAGTAATAAAAAAGAAGTTATTGAGGTAAATAGAATTTTAGAAAAGTTAGGGATGATTAACCTTTGGATTAAATTGAATGAAGACAGAAAGGAATATATTTTTTTCTCACTGATACATGGAATCTACACAAAAATTGAGCATGTAGTAGGACATAAAAACTCAAAAATCAAATGCACAAAGGCAGAAAGAGTAAATATATATTTTAAAGATCATAATGTAATAAACATATGTAATAAAAGAAAAATAAATTAATAGACTAAATAAATGAAAATAAAAATAGAATAAATAAAGGGAAAATAGACTAAAATTAATTGGAAATTAAGTAACCTAATCCTTAAGAAGGAGTGATTAAAACAACAAATCATAGACACAATCAATAATTTCATCCAAGAGAGTTACAATAATGAGATAACATACCAAAATTTATGGGAGGTAGCTAAAGCAGTTCATATTGGAAACTTTATATGTCTAGAGGTTTACTTGCATAAAATGGAAAAAGTCAGTGAATTAAGAATGTAACTGAAAAAGGTAAAAATATTGAAAAAAATGCCCCCCAATTAGATACTAAATTTGAAATTCAGAAAATAAAAGAGGAGATTCATCAAATTCAAGGTGAAGGAAAGGAAAAATTATGGACACAAGGTTTTGCAAGGATGAATGTTGAAAACTATGCATATGTTTTGAAAATGAATATCATAACATAAAATTAAATAAGTACCTAATTATGATAACATTCTTAAAATATGAATAATGAAAGGCCTCTATTAGTCAACTTTTGAATTATTTAAAATATATATTTATAAATGGAAATAATAATGGTGAAAAAGTATGATCCTATTGGATGCACTTTTTTTCTCGTTCTCAATTGTGAAAAAAAGGCAAATAATTGTACAATTTTAGGATAAGGTAATATGAATGAATTCCTGAAAGAACAACCTGGAGTTACACTGGACTTTGACACCAATATGAAACAAATGTTTGATGTCACCTAAAACTTCTTTTTAAATCTTAGAATTCATTGAGATATTAAAAGTCATAAGGTCCAGACTAAAGGAAACAGAATTTCAACTCTTTTCCCTGGTCAGACTATATATAGATTATAGTGTTTAGTTCTGGGAATTACATTTGTGGTAAAGAATTGCTAAATTGGAAAGCATTAAAAGAAAGGAGTACAAGATGCTTGGAATTTTTCCAACTAAAGATAGATGTTATGAACTAGAAATATTTGGTCTGGAGAGGCAACAACTGATGAGATGAATGAAGCTAACTTCCAGTACCTGAATTTCTATTATGTGAGAGACTATATTTTGTGTTTCTTGTGATTTCAAGAAGGGAAAATTAAGATTCCTACATGAATATTAAAGCAAGATAGATGTACACTTGAGATTATTAAAAAACAACATAATTATACTTTTTCTAAAGTGAAGCAAGATGTCTCAGAAAATAACATGTACTTCACCAAAGATCTTCTAAAAGTTAATTGCCAGATATTGCAGTATAACTGTGCTCATGCCTAGTTAGAGGTCAAATGTGCTAAAGTGATTCTGTGATTCTGTCTATTTTGGATTTGCTATTAATCTGTGATTTTTACTTCAATTGCTTTTATAAATCTTAAAGAATTATATAATAACGAAATATTATTTTGTAATAACATCATTACTATTAAATTGCTATGACTAATACAAAATTGAAAGATATTATTATTAATCTCAAGCTCTTATTTTCTAAGCTTATATAGTAATTAACTATTTATGTTACTTTGGACAAGTCACCTGTCCACTTTCATTTTTACATCTGTAAAATAAAGAAAAATATACTTTCTCCCATCTCCAAATGAATTTTTTGGAAAAAAAAACAGTGTAGACTATAAAACAATATAGAAATATTAGTTAGTGATGATGATGATGATACTACTTTCCAAAATGGCATTTCCTTGAGAAAACATTTTGAATTATTCAATCTACTTTAAGAAAAAATTTTGCAGAAATCTGAGCCCATTGCAGGCAGGCAACTTGAATGTATATAGATCTCTCTTAGTCAGAGACTATATCTTGAACTACCATTCCCACTCCAAGTAGAATGGAAGCCATTTGAAGTCAGACATTTCTCAGTTTTATATTTATAACCCTAGCATCTAGCATAATGCTTGACACACAGTAAACACATAATAATTTTTGAAGGCTAATTGATATAGGCAATATCAATTTGTAAAAATCTAGATTTAGAATTAGGAAGATCTTACTTTGTTTTCTTGCTATGATATAATATATATATGTATATATACGGATATATATACATATGTGTGCATATATATGTATATACACATATATACATATATATATTACTAATATATGAGTTGTGATCTTTTACTTTAGCTCTGTGAGTTACTTTTGACTTTTTGAAATGGACATAATTGTACTCTTCACACTATTAGTTGTTATAAGAAATGTTTTTTCCCTAAACCTTAAGGTGTTAAGGAAATGTGAGCTTTAATGATTATTATATTGCAATTTAAAAAGTATTGTGGCATATCCATGCTAGCTGATTTCATTTCAAAAATAAAATTGTCTTCTACTTTCCTTGCCATGTGAGCCCTAGCTCCATCAGTTTGTTTTGATTGCTACTTGGAAGGTAATTAAAAGAAGATAATCATTTTGTCACAAATACAAGTACACAAACACAATTGAATAAGCCTTGTAGTTGTGGATGTGAGCTACAAGCTGATTTGGAGTCTCTAGTATGAAATCCATTAGAGCCACCACTTTTGTTTTAACAGCTGTTGATCTGCAAAAATATTCAGTGTCAATGTTTATATTAAACATTTAGACACAGTGAGCAGTTTGCATTGTTTTAGTCAAATAACAAGTTTCAGCAGTTACCAGTTTCAGCAGTTACCAGTTTCAGCAGCTGTTTACATTAGAACTCTTCCCAAAACTTTACTTGCTATGCAACTAATCCAGATTCAAAATACATTACTTCTAATCCTGGCCCTGCCCTTGTGTTACTGAGGGATCATAAATTTGTAACTTAGAATCTTTGAGGTCAGATCCAAAAAACATGCCTCCCTTTCACTGGTCCTCTGTTTCCTTGTTAAGTAAGAGGGAAAAGTTGAAGTAAATGAGCTCTAAACTTCCTTCAATTTTCACCATTCTGTGATTATTCACCTCATTAATGGATAAGCTTCATTAGGCACAGCTCTGATTATTCATTTCCCTTTCAGAGTCTTACAATGAACCTACAATACATGTCAAACTATTTTTAGTATGTGATTATTGAATTTAATTTTTGACTCAGTGACCATGGATCACATACACACAGACACACACACATATCATACACACATATCATATAATGATGTCATATTATTCATGGTTGTGGAGGAGCTTCCAAAATCATTGTTTTTGAAACTAGGACTAAAGCAATCTTTCATTCAATGCTCTCTACAATCTTGCAAAACCTTTTTATTGTTTTTGTTTTGGCCTACAGCATGCTCTTTACTTCAGTCAAACTTGCTTACTGAATAATCTTATATAAATTTCATGTTGTTGCTCATCCATGACTTTCTCTTTGGATCTATTACACTTATTAACTAAAGGGTGGAAAATTAGAATCCATGTGATCAAATTTGGATTTAATGTCTAGGGAAAAAAATCTGTCTAAGATTAAATCCACCTGTACAAAGGGTTTCCTTGGAAGCTCTATTTAGTCTCCATTCATTAGAGGCCTTTAAGCAAAGTCTGGTCACCATTTACCAAGTCTCTTATTTTAAGGACTATAATTCTTTAACTGAAATCTGATGGATGTGTGCAATCTCACTCAATATAAAACTCAATCTATCCATTACCATTTCCGTCTTCATCATCCATATTATTCCTGCAAATTCCTCCTCCTCCTCCTTTTTCTCTTCCTCCTCCTTTTTCTCTCTCTTCCTTCCTTCCTTCCTTCCTTCCTTTCTTTCTCTTTCTTTCTTTCTTCTTTTCTTTTTCTTTTCTTCATCTTCTTTTTCTCCTTCTCCTCTTTTTCTTCTTCTCATATCATCCCTTGATGACACCTTACATGTCAGATCTGCTATATAACTCTATTTGTAATATGATATAGCCTTCTTACAATCACCATGAATTTCTCCAATATCTACTTAATGGCATTCATTTTTAATTCTTTTGATTCTATTGTATTCCTAGACCCATTTGCATATGACACACTTGAAAATATTGGTCTCAACCCCAAAGATTTTTGTGAAATTTAGCGTCAAAAAATTTTCCAATTTCTCAAAGGTAAGGGAATTCTTTTCTTCTCATGTTTTGTCTGAACCCTACAAATTATGTATTTCTCTATATCTATATCTATTCACACACATATGTATACACACATACTTATGTATGTGTATACAGTTAATCAGTTGTATATTTACATACAACCTAATTTACACACATGTATATTTATATGTATATATGGTCATATATGAGGATGTATGTGTTATGTGCTCTTGCATATGTTGACATAAATATATATACAGAAACTCCATATAAAGTAGGAACTGGACTTATGATTTCCTTTACATAAAGGAGTTATGGGGGCATCTAGGTGGCGAAGTGGATAGAGCACCAGCCCTGAAGTCAGGAAGACCTGAGTTCAAATCTGGTCTCAGACACTTAACATTCCCTAGCTGTGTGACCCTGGGCAAGTCACTTAACCTCAATTGCCCCAGAAAAAAAAAAAGTTGGGCAGAAAAACTCTTTTAATTCTATCTAAAATTTTTCTGTAAGATTGCCTTAGAAAACTACATGAATCACTGAGGAAGTGAAATGGGTTAATTAGATTAACACAGCTAGCATATGTAAGAAGTGGGATTTGAACTCACAATTCCTTGCCTTTGAGATCAATTCTCTATCCACTAGGTATATTGCCTAGGTATCTAGTTCAGTTCCTAGTTTTGTACAGCTTGGCTGGTATCCTCTAACCTCTATGACACATGCATTGCTATATGTGTATTCAAATGTTCATTTATATTTTATATACATGTAAGTATTTGTAGTAAATATTCATAAATATGTTGATATAAATAGATTGATAGATATGAATGTATACACACACCAAAGTATTTTGAAGATGACAAAAACATATAGGTTATTAAGTTATTGTAGAAAATTATTAATAAATTCACTTCCCATTGATATCTACATCTGCTCAATTATTGCCTTAGTAAGTTTCCTGGATCACTGAGAAGATAGTGATTTGCCCAGAGTATAAAGCCAGGATATGCCAGAGGCTAGACATGAGTGCAAGGTTTGGTTTCTCTCCAGTGACATATATATGTGGTAAATCTATCTATATCTACATATCTATTGTACTATTATCATATTGTGTTTACACAGGAACACATATAAATGCTGAGGGATTATTTCTCTCTGTAGTCTCTCTATAGATAATGATTTCTATGATAGGTAATAATTCCTTTTGTTTTTGCATTGCCCAAAGCAAAAGAGGCTCTGGGAGAAGGTAATTAGTAATTTTGAGTTGATTGATTTGATGATTTAAGTAGAAAAGCAATAAGTATTTATAAAATGCACTAGGTTAAGCAATTTTTACAAGTGTTATCTCATTTTATCCTCACAATCTCTCTGAGAGATGAATGATAAGAACAGATAAATGGTGCAGAGGATTGAGCACCAGCCCTGAAGTCAGGAGGACCTGAGTTCAAATCTGGTCACAGACACTTCCTAGTTGTGTGATCCTGGGCAAGTCACTTAACCTTAATTGCCACAGGAAAAAGTGGAGAAAAGAGAGAGATGAGTGATATTATTTTTATCATACAATTGAGGAAGCTGTTGAGGAACCTGAGACAAACAGAACTTAAGTACATTCCACACTTTCAGCTAGTAAGTTTTTGAAGTCAGATCTGAATTGTAGTCTTGAATGCTGTTAGGGATAGTGGGCATCCATGAAAGAAAGAAAAATATTCATTAGTCTTCAGGCCTGTGCTCTGATCATAGCAGGTTTCTGACAAATATTCAGCTGGTGAATCTATAATCAAAGTGTTTTAGAGTTGGGACATTATGATCATGTGATCATATTGTTTAAGTTTTAGATGAGAAAATTGAATTCCAAAGGTGAGGAAATATGGGGTTAAAGTCATTAAGAAATAAGTGGCAGGACTAAGATTTTTTAAAAGTAATCCCAAATTTAGAACTCATTCCAATATATTATGTTATTATTTCTGTGATCCTCAAATAAATCAAATAATTGAAACCACTAGAGAAAATCTCTGAACAATTAATGTAGCATGTTTTCCAATCTTCATACAGAAGGAAAAAAATCTAACATATATCATCACCTTAAAAAAATCCTGTTCAGACACCTTAAGGCACCTCCAAGACAATTAAGAGATTACAAATGTCAAAAGAAAGTTTCTAAGACAACAAGTGGATAGCTCTCAAGGTATAAATAATCGACATTTTGCTGGATATTAAATCAATCAAAAATTTGCTTCATGCATACTGGATTATAAATTTTCATGAGAACAGAGACTATCCTTTTCTTCTTTTTGTATTACCAGATCTTAACACAGTGTCTGGTATATATTCATTAGTAAATAAACATTTATTACTTATTGAATGATTTCTAAGTGCTTTGATAAATACTAAGGATACACAGAAACATCCACAATCATCCCTTGAAGAAATTTAAATGAAAATGAAAAGGCAAAATAAATGTAAATACATATATAATCATATATGTTCCAAGAAGGCCCAAAACGGCAAGGAGCAATTGAACATGGTGTAGTTGATTAGAGACTACTTTTTACTCAACTGATATTTCAGTTTTCTACTGAGATGTGTTGGTAGTTTACTGACTAATGATGTACCATTAAAGAACCTACTTGCATATTGTTTTTATTTAATGTGAATGAAATGAAGCTTTAGAGGAGAAAAAATTTGCTTTTGGGAGAACAGAAAATACTTCTGAGTATAGAAGAAAAGCTGAATCTTGAAGGAAAGTAGGGATTATTGTGAGTAAAAGCAAGGCAATAATTTTTCCAGGAATTGCTGGCAATCAATAGAAAAGCATTGAAAGTATGTTATATAAAGAACAGAAAATGTATTGATGATATAGAACACTGATAGGAATGATGCGTATAAGAAAAGTAGAGAATATGGACAGAGTTAAGGTGTGAAAGCTTTAAATAATCAACAGAACTTTATGTTTGATTATGGAATCATAGAGATCTACTAGAATTTATTCAATAAGCAGTAACAGCATTAGAGTTGGCCTTTAAGAAAATCATTTTGATAATCATCTTGGGAATAAATTAGATTGAGGAGAAACTTGAGACAAGTAGACCAATTAAAAGTTGTTGCAAAACTAGAGGTGATATGAGTCTATTATGACCCATTATGGTATATCTTGTAAGTGGAGAAAAGGGGATATTCAAAAGAAATCTCATGGAGAAAGGTAATATAGCATTTATTAATTTAGATATAAAATATAACTGATAATAAAGATTAAAGGATAACACTAAGCTTGAAAACCTAATTGAATGGAAGGGTAGAGGTATCCCTGACAATAAAAAAAATAAAAATAAAAAAAAGAATGTGCTTTGAGTAAATTGATGATTTCTGTTTTGGGTGGATTGAGTTTGAGATGTCTATGGGATATCCAGTTTTATATGCTAGATATCCAGTTGGTAGCAGGTAACTGGACCTGAGGAGGGACAATAATGCTAAGTATTTAGATCTATAAAACATCTGAATAAAAATGGCGATACATGAAAGCTAATTATATCATCAAGAAAGACTATTGAAGGAAATTTGAAGCTTTAGAATAAAGCTTTAATATACTTACATTTATTTGGAATGAAGAAGATGAAGATGCAGCAAATAGGAATGAAAAGGAATAATCAGAATAATCAGACATATAAGAAAAAACTGAGACAACAGTATGAAAATTCAGAGAGAAAAGAACAACCAGAAAAAAAAAAAACTGAACACAAACAGCAAATACTTTGGAGATTTAAGAAGCCTGGGACCTAAGTACAGTCCCTTAGATAGACCTGGGAGGAAAAGTGCCATCAACTTCCAGAAAGAGAACTATGAAGACAGTGTGGATGAAATGCAGTATTTTCACGTTTTTGTTGGTGCTGTTCTTGTTGCCTGTTCTTTTTTTTCCTTTCTTGGGTTTTTTCCTCTTTGGATCTGATTGTTTTCTTTTTGCACAGCATGAAGAGTAGGGAAATATGTTTAGAAGAACTGCACACATTTATCCTATATCTAATTGCTTGCTGTCTTGGGGAAGAGAAAGAGAGGAGAGGGAGAAAAATTTGGAACAAAGGGTTTTCCAATGACAGATATTAAAAACTACCTTTGCATGTATTTTGAAAAATAAAATAATTTTAAAAGAAAAGAAAGTTCATTAGTTTTGACAATTAAAAGATCATAGATTTCTTTGGACATGACAGCTTGAATTGAAGGATGAGATTTTAGAAATTTTAGGAATTAGAAAATGAAAGCAAATAATAAATGTCGTAATCTAAGTACTGTTTCTTCAAGCAGTCTAACTGAGATGAAGTAAGAGATGCAGAATAAGAACTAAGTGCCATGGTAGAATCTAGTGAAGTGTTTTGTTGGTTTTTGGTTTGTTTGTTTATTTGTTTTGGTTATTTGTGATGGAAGAGAATCGATTATTTTGGGACAATAGGGCAAAAACCAGTAGATGTGGAGGAATTGAAGTTTTATTAGAAAGAATGATAGTGAAGACAATCTAATACAGAAAACAGAAAGGGATTTATTATACATTTTGAGAAGTGAGTTTTGACAAGAAGAAAAACCACCTTTTATTCAGACATTGTTATGAAGAAGGGGAGAGTGGAGGATGATGTCTACAGGATGTGAGATGATAATGGAACTTATCATGGACATTATCCAAATTTTCCCATTAATTGGTTGCACTAATTGGCTACTGAAGTTTCTTACAACTTTCAAATCTTGTGATACTATCGTTCTTTCTTTATTTGGCTTCTCTGGCATTACTACAGGGATCCAATAACCCTAGTCTCAGGTAAAATCTCATTTTTTCTGTATTTAAATTCATCCTTAAGAACTCTATCTGGTGTTCTGGGGTAGGAATGGGGAAGATGGTGGATAGTGTGATTGTGAGTCACTTCACTATTCTCACAATGTCCTATGAAAATGAGTTCTGGCAGCCTGAAAGCAGGCAGCATGTGCTTTGTAAACATTCAGTGCTGGCCTTCTCTACCTCAGTTCTTGATAGGGAGACATATTCTAAGCTCTGAGGTATTTTAGAAGCAGATATGTATATTGATAATTGGGGTGAATATCTATGCAAAGTGCCTACGAAACTTTGTCTCATGATGCTCTCCAACATGAGCTAGTTTTTTTCAAGAATAAATTTTCAGAATATACTATTTTCTCTAAATTTATATTTCGTGCATCGTTACTAGTGCCAATACTATATTTTCAGTAAGAAGGTGACTGCTCTAGCAGTTATTTTGGCAAAGCTAACACCATCCTTTTGGATAGCACCAAGCTCATATCACATCAGAAAAAAGCATTTTATTTAAAATGGAGATTTTATTTCCTTCCAAAATTTGTTTGGGCTGACACAAAAAGGGGAATTAATTCTAAGATTATTCCTATGTTTCTTCCTATTTGGGACAAAGTGTGACTTTTAATTTGAATAGCTGGCAACAGCAGAAAAAACTGTGTTCAAATGATGAAAATATATCTACTTAGTCATGGTCAGGGCTTATGAGGCTGGGTGACAAAGTCAATAAATATCTATTTCATTCTCTCTCCTCACTTTGTTCAGATTTACCAAAGTTGCCACTTTCTTATCTTCATAAGAAAGACATTGACAATCTTCAGTACCATAAGAAATTCCTACAAACACATTCTAGGCCTGAAGATATTTGTCATCTGGCCTGGAAGAGAAACATCATTGTGTTTGGAGTTGATAGTCTCCATTCTGGGTGATATATTGAACCCAAGGTACAACCTGGTAACCACTCTTCTCAAAGATTTTCAGGTAATATACCTGTATCTCTGAGGTGGTGAAATGTGAAATTCAAAGTTGACACTTATGGGTGGTTTTCCTTGTTTGTCCTCAGGTTCAATACAGGGCAGGCTAAAGTGAGCTCTCATCAGATGTTCTTCCCCCCCCCCCCAAGAAGGATTTAATTAATCAAACAATCTCCCTGTTTTCTGGGACCCACTTGTATTCCCCACCATGGTGTTGAACTTTGGTGAATCAGCATTTTTGGGCACATGAATGTAGATCTCCCCATTGTTTGCAGTACATCAAAGTTTAAACTGGCTCTTTGCCTTAATCATGTACTCAATGCATCTGTGTGAATGTTTTTCAAAGACATATTTGATTCATATAAAAGACTTCACATGGAAATTGAGGCAATAAGGCATCAGTTCAATCTCTCCCTCAGGGGAATGAAAGAAATTGTCCAGTTGTTTTCAGAGCAGGAAAGACACACACTGGTGGAATTTCACATCTTCCCACTCTACTGATTTACTTTTTCCACTCCCTGTATTGTCAAAGACAACTTGCTCATTAAGATCTAGGTGCAGTTTCTCACTATCATTCCACAGCACCTCACTATCATTCCATTTCTTTTCAAGGCGGAACTCATGGAATTATTTTAATAGACAAAACTCCATAACAAAATGAATAAATATATCAGAAAATAAACATCAATTCACCTTATTTTAAAGCACAATCTAATAATTGTGCTTTACCAGGTATTGTGCTATCAGGTAAGTTGCTCCAATAGAGTTCATAAGCATTAAATTAACTTCTATGAACATTAGCTTCTTCGTTTACCAAAAGAAAATAATAATAGAACTTATTTTATATAGATGCTTGAGGATGAAGTAAGATGTCGTGCGTGTGTAAAAGAGGAATGAGAGAGGAGACTGATTTAACAGGTCATATGATAGAAGTTAGAGAATTTGCTTGCAGATAGTCATGATGCCATGTCAACACATATGCCCTATCATATTTGGAAAATATGTAGAAGTTCTGTAATTGTTTCTGGTCTTTATGAGTGTTATTGATTGATTTAGTAGCTTAGATTTGGATGCTTTTAAAAGACACTAATCAACTTGACCTCTGAATTATTTTCTGCCCCATGTATTCAAGTGAGGAGCAAAGGCTGAGCCAACAAGAAGCAAATAGGTTTTCTACTTTTACTTCACCAAAAGGGATACTTAAATGTGATCTGTAAAAAGATGACGCTCTTTCTTCTTCTGTAAATGTTTATATATATATATATATATATATATATATATATATATATATAAATTATTGTTTCTAGGAGGAGAAGTTTGGATATATCTACAGATGTGTCAGCTTTGAAAGGTCAGCATTTAAATTGTTGAATTTATTCAATAGTTAAGTCACATTTTGAAGTATATTTGGTGAGAGGGATTGTATTAAAAAAAAAACTATATTGAGTTTGATTTCACTCTCCCCAGACAAAAAAACAGTATAGAAGGAAAAGTCTGCTTTCGTTAAATGTTGAAAGCAATGTTTCTTTTTCTGTTCCTGCCATAACTTCTTTTTAAATATACATTTAGATTAGTTCGTTGATATTAATTGACAACTGGAAGTGGGATGATAATCACTAGTTGATAACTTTGAAAGGAAATATGCTAGAACTTGATCGAATATCTGGGAGAAAATATGTCTCAATACTACCGAGGTACTTTTACGACCCTGAGAAAGAGATATAAGTAAAGAAGATTTAGAAGAGCAAAGCTAGTGTCATTATTATCTGTGTAAAGAATTTTCAACTCATAAAGTGCTATATGAATTCAATTCAATTCATAGTATTGATGAACTATTTATTATGTACAAGTCATAATTCTAGACAAGGGAAATACAAGCAAAAGAGCAGAACCATCTTTTCATTCAAGCAACTTCCATTTTATTGGTAGTATGTAATATAAAATAAATTAATACAAAATATTACATACAAATTAATTTCAAAAACAGTTGTTCTGGGTACAGAAAAGAATAGGAAAGGCATCACAATACCAATTAAATACAACATAGAAGCATTAGCTATTGAGGGGTATTAGAGAAACATCATGTGGGAGATTACTTCTTAGGGGTAGTTTGAAGGTAGTCATATTTAATAGGATAGATGTAAAGAAGTAAGGTCCTTGAGACATGAAAGAATATAGAATAGACAGAGAGATAGAAAATATACTTTTTAAAATTGAAACTATGTGAAAAGGAAATGCAAGTAGAAGCTATATTATGGCAGAGAATTTTTGAAATAGCCTAAGGAGTTAGTGTTTTATTTCTGAGTCAATAAGAAGTTGATACCATATATTGCTGCTGCTGTTGTTGCTATTTTTATTATTATTACCTTACCCATTCTTCTCATAAGTTTTAAAGGGTTTCTGGTAGAAATGGTCCTGAAACCAATCTTAAATTGTTGTTGATTCTTTGTATTCACTGTGTTAGAAAACACTGATTAGGTTAATTAATAAAAGCTACTTGTAGGATTATGATATAATCTCAAAATGAAAACATCCTTGGTACTATTTCAGTAATAAAAATAACAAGATTGTACCTCATCTTGTGTCCATGCAATCTTATCTTCTCAAAACTAGATCACAATATAGTTAAAGCTTTTCTGTTCCAAGGAGTTTATAGTTTATGGGTATTTCCCATGGAAATAAAAACATTTTTCTGTGGCCCAATAATATATCTAAGGAATTGTTGGCAACAATTTGGACTGTGATGAAGGTGATGATGATGATGATGGTAATGATGATGATGATGATGATAACTATCATTCATATATATATATATATGTATATATAAAGCTTTATGTTTCACAAAGCACTCATAAAAATCTTGTTAAATAGGTACTATTATTTTCCTTTTATAGATTTGAAAATTGATTCCAAAAAAGAATAATTTCTCTGATGTTACTCAGCAATTAAGCATCTGAAACAGGATTCCAACTCTGCTCTTCCTTCCTTCAGACTCAATGGTCGATGCATATGTTATATTACTTTTTCTCCTTCATAATCAAAAAATATCAAAATGACATCACTATGTTGCTATTGATGCATAGTGTTGTCCAATCATGACTGATCTCAGAAGGTTCAGTCACAGGTCAAAGACAAATAATTTAAATGGATATTTTCAATAGAAATGTCTCTAAATTTGTGCATTTTGGAGCACCTTGGTAACACAGTAGATAAAGCACCAGTCCTGGATTCAGGGGGACCTGATTTCAAATCTGACTTGAGACACTTAGTATGTGATCCTGGGCAAATCACTTGATACCAGTTGCCTTCACCCAGACAAATAAATGAAATAAATTTATGTATCTCATGTTTCTTTTGCACTATTGAAATAGTGCTCTACTCACAGACAAACACTTTCTTTGATGTGGGCATGCCATTCTGAATATCCTTGATTTCTTTTTTTTTCTTTTAATAAAGCTTTTTATTTACAAGACTTATGAGTGATTTTTCTACATTGACCTTTGCAAAAACTTTTTTTCCCAAGCTTTTCCCCTCCTTCCCCCCACCCCTCACCCCTAGATGACAGGTAATCTAATACATGCTAAATAGGATAAATTAAATGACAAATACAATACATGTATACATATCTATACAGTTATCTTACTGCACAAGAAACATCAGATCTAGAAAGAGAAGAAGAAAAAAACAACCTAAGAAGGAAAACAAAATGCATGGAAATATTCACAGAAAGCGTTAAAATGCTGTGTTGTGGTTCACACTCAGTTCCCACAGGCCTCTCTCTGGACATATATGACTATCTTCATCGCTGAACAATAGGAACTGGTTTGAATGACATCATTGTTGAAGAGAACCATGTCCATCAAAATTGATCATCGTATAGTCTTGTTGCTGTGTATAATGTTCTCCTGGTTCTGCTGATTTCACTCAGCATCAGTTCATGCAAGTCTCTTCAGGCCTCTCTGAAATCCTCCTGTTGGTCATTTCTTACAGAACAATAATATTCCATAACATTCATATGCCATAATTTATTCATCCATTCCCCAATTGATGGGCATCTTTTCAATTTCCAGTTTCTTGCCACTACAAAAAGGGCTGCCACAAACATTTTTGCACATGTGGGTCCCTTTCCCTCCTTTAAAATCTCTTTGGGATATAGGCCCAGTAGAAACACTGCTGGGTCAAAGGGTATGCAAAGCTTGATACCTTTTTGAGCATAGCTCCAAATTGCTCTCCAGAATGGTTGGATCCATTCACAGTTCCACCAACAATGTATCAATGTCCCAGTTTTCCCACATCCCCTCCAACAGTGACCATTATCATTTCCTGTCATTTTAGCCAATCTGACAGGTGTGTAGTGGTATCTCAGAGTTGTCTTAATTTGCATTTCTCTGATCAATAGTGACTTGGAGCACGTTTTCATGTGACCAGAAATAGTTTCAATTTCTTAATCTGAAAATTGACTGTTCATATCTTTTGACCATTTATCAATTGGAGAATGGCTTGAATTCTTACGTATTTGAGTCAATTCTCGATATATTTTAAAAATGAGGCCTTTATCAGAACGTTTGGATGTAAAAATATTTTCCCAGCTTACTGCTACCCTTCTAATCTTGTCTGCATTCATTTTGTTTGTACAAAAACTTTTTAACTTGATATAGTCAAACTTATCTATTTTGTGATTAATGATGACCTCTAGTTCTTCTTTGGTCACAAATTCCTTCCCCATCCACAGGTCTGGGAGGTAAACCACCCTACATTGTTCTAATTTGTTTATAATATTCTTTATGCCTAGTTCATGAATCCATTTTGTCCTTATCTTGGTATAAGGTGTTAGGTGTGGGTCAATACCTAATTTCTTCCATACTAGTTTCCAATTATCCCAGCAGTTTTTGTCAAATAGTGAATTTTTATCCCCAAAACTGGGGTCTTTGGGTTTATCAAACACTAGATTACAATTGTCATTGAGTATTTTGTTCTGTGAACCTAACCTATTCCACTGATCCACTACCCTATTTCTTATCCAGTACCAAATGGATTTGGTGACCACTGCTTTATAATATAGTTTTAGATCTGGTGCAGCTAGGCCACCCTCATTTGGATTTTTTTTTCATTAATTCCCTTGAAATTCTTGACTTTTGTTTTTCCAGATGAATTTTGTTGTTATTTTTTCTAGGTCAGTTAAATAATTTCTTGGGAGTTTGATTGGTATAGCACTAAATACATAGATTAGTTTAGGTAGTATTGCCATCTTTATGATATTCGCTCAACCTATGCAAGAGCACTTGATGTTTTTCCAGTTGTTTAGATCTGACTTTATTTGTGTGGAGAGTGTTTTGTAGTTTTGCTCATATAAATCCTGACTTTCCCTTGGCAGATATATTCCCAAATATTTTATACTATCGATAGTTATTCTGAATGGAATTTCTCTTTGTATCTCTTGCTATTGCATTTTGTTGGTGATGTATAAAAATGCTGATGATTTATGTGGATTTATTTTGTATCCTGCAACTTTGCTAAAGTTGTAGATTAATTCTAATAGTTTTTTAGTTGATTCTCTAGGGTTCTCTAAGTAGACCATCATATCATCTGCAAAGAGTGATAATTTGGTTTCCTCATGACCTACTCTAATTCCTTTAAGCTCTTTTTCTTGTTTTATTGTTAGAAATGCCAAGGCTAGCATTTCTAATACAATATTGAATGGTAATGGCGATAGTGGGCAACGTTGTTTCACCCCTGATCTTATTGGGAATGGTTCCAGTTTATCACTATTACATATGATGCTAGCTGATGGGTTTAAATAGATGCTACCGACAATTTTAAGGAACAGTCCATTAATTCCTATACTCTCTAATGTTTTTAATAGGAATGGATGTTGGATTTTATCAAATGCTTTTTGTGCATCTATTGAGATTATCATATGTTTTTTTGTTAATTTGGTTATTAATATAGTCAATTATGTTAATAGTTTTCCTAATATTGAACCATCCCTGCCTTGCTGGTATAAATCCTACTTGGTCTTGGTGTATTATTCTGGGAATG
>JAJPUD010024421.1:544-18778 GCA_023553655.1 Myrmecobius fasciatus
CTTTTTCCACTTCACTAATTTTATTTTTCAATAAATTGGTGTCTTTTGCAGGGCATCATATCCTTCTTGCAAGATATTGTATCCTTCTTGCACTGAATCCAATTTATTTTCCCATTTATCCTCCAGCTCTCTTATGAGGTTCTTTATGCAATCTTCCAGAAAGGCCTTTTGAAAAGGGGACCAGTGATGATCCTTAATAACTTCCTTTGGAGTTTTGTCTAAAGGAACCTCAGGATCTGGGGTCATCCCCTCTTTCTCTTGATAAAAGCTGTCTATGGTGAGAGGTCTCTTTTGCTTCTTCATTTTTTTAGTCAATGTGGATGTCTCTTTAAGGCTCAGAAAAAACGTTGGCTGAAGATCTTTGCTCTGGGGCAATCCAGCGAATTAATTTAAGGTGCTGGCTCGGTGGGGGCTAGGACTAAGTCCGAATTACTCCTTAAACAAGGCAAGTCTGCCAGAACACCTGCCCACAATCAGGGCAGAGTGTCCTGAGTGCCTCAGATAAACTCCAGGTGTTTGGAGTTTGGAGTTTCTGCCACAATGAGCTGAGTCCCACCCTCACTTCTGGCCTATACCCAAGTCCACTGTTTATCCCTCTGTCCCAGTTTAACAAACCTGATATGAAGTTCTTCAGAAAGCAGTGTCCAAATATTTCTGGATTTGTTGACTTGAAGATCAGTTCTGAGGCTTATTTTATTGTTGGTTTGAGAGAAGATCGGAGGAGGATGCAGAGATTCACGTTTTCACTCTGCCATCTTGGCTCCGCCCCCCGGAAGTTCCCTCACTTTCCTCTTTATATTTTAAGGGAAGAAATAGTGAAATCATTCCTCGGATGGGTGTCTCAGAATTAATCATAACAGGTTTTAATTTTTTTGGATGGAGACAATGTTGATGTTTCTGAGTAAAAATTGATATTCAGAAGATGTTAAAAAATAAGGTATTCAAAGGAAAAAAATGGAAAAGAATCAGTATTTCTTTAAGATAGCTAATTCTGACATATGAAATTTTGCCAAAATCTAGGGATAAGCTAGATGAACAATGTTGTTTGCACCCTGGGATGTCTGGTTAATGACAGGATCCTGACTTCTATACATTAGTATGGAATAAGACAATTCATGATCAGATTCTAAGAAGTAGAGTTCAATTGATCTTCAGAGGCACTGTCTTATCCAAACCTTTCTTTTCCAGATGAGGAAACTGAGGCCCAGAGATGCTAAATTATTTTCCCAGAGTGAATGAGTTAATAAGTATCAAGAGTTGGGATTTGAATCCAGATTCACTGATTTCAGTCAGAGTTCTCTTTTTTCTATGTCATAGACTATTTTGGACACTGAAGCATCCTATGACTGGACACTGAAAACATTTTATGATCTTTTTCAACCAAGAAGGCTTAAATAAATGTATCATTTCTTCCTTTAATGTTTGGTATTACATTTTTGGGTTACTTATTAAGTGTTTCTTCCATAAATTATGACATGCCTGTATGAGATAGTATATTATTTTTCCCACAGTTTGGATTGGGGACTAACTTCTCTCTTTCTTGGCCATGTATGAGGGTATAAAAAAACTCAAAATCAAATGCAGAAAGGCAGAAATAATAAATGCATCTTTTTCAGATCATGGTGCAATAAAATTACATGAAATAAAGGGCCCAGGAAAATAGACCAAAAATTAATTACAAACTAAATAATCTGAGCCTAAAAATGAAAGTGAAACAAGTCATAGACACAATTAATCACTTCATCCAAGAGAATGACAACAAAGAGACAATACACCAAAATTTATGGGATACAGCCAAAGCAGTTCTTATGAGAAGTTTTATGTCTCTAGGGGCTTACTTTCAGGAAATAGAGAAAGAAAAGATAGGGGGCAGCTAGGTGGCACAGTGGATAGAGCACCAGCCCTGAAGTCAGGAGGACCTGAGTTCAAATCTGGTCTCAGACACGTAACAGCTGTGTGACCCTGGGCAAATCACTTAACCCCAATTGCCTCAGAAAAAAAGAGAGAGAGAGAGAGAAAGAAAAGATCAATGAATTGGGTATGCAACTAAAAAGCTAGAAGAAGAACGAATTTTAAAAATCCCAATTAAATACCAAATCTGAAATTCTGAAATAAAAGGGGAAATTAATAAAATTGAAAGCAAAAAAAACCTATTGTACTAAGAAACAAAATTGTTGGTTTTATGCAATAAAAATGGTTTTTAAGCAACAAAATAGATGAAACTTAAGCTAATTTGATTAGAAAAAGAAAAGAAGAAAATAAAATTGTTAGCATCAAAAATGAAAAGGATGAACTTTCCACCAATGAAGAGCAAGTGAGAACAATACTTAGAAGCTATAGTATGCCAATAAAACTGATAATCTAAATGAAATGGATGAATACTTACAAAAATGTAGATTGCCTAGATAAAGAGGAGGAAATAAATTACTTAAATGCTCCCTTTTTAGAAAAGGAATTTTCTAATTTTCTAATTCTAATCAATTCTAATTGAACAACCTATTAATCAGCTCCCTAAGAAAAAAATCTCCAGGAACAGATGAATTTACATGTGAATTCTACCAAACACATGAAGAACAATTAATTACAATGCTGTGCAAACTGTTTGGAAAAATAAGGAAAGAAGGAATCTTACCAAATTCTTTTTATGACACAGCCATGATGCTGATATCTAAACCAGGTTGGGTCAAAACAGGGAAAGAAAATTATAGACCAATTTCCTTAACCAATATTGATGCAAAAATCTTATGTAAAATATTAACAAAAAGATTACAGCAAGTTATACCCAGGATAATCAAGTAGGATTTATACCAGAATGCAGGACTGGTTCAATATTAGGTAAACTATCAGCATAATTGACTGTATCAATAACCAAACTAACAAAAATCATATAATTATCTCAATAGATGCAGAAAAAGTATTTGAAAAAATGCAGTACCAATTTTTATTAAAAAACACTAAAGTTTAGGAATAAATGGAATATTCCATAAAATGATCAATAGCATCTATTTATTTATTTATTTTTCTGAGGCAATTGGGATTAAGTGACTTGCCCAAGGTCACACAGCTAGGTGTTAAGTGTCTGAGGCCAGATTTGAACTCAGATCCTCCTGACTTCAGGGCTGGTGCTCTATCCACTGTACCACCTAGCTGCCAATAGCATCTATTTAAGGCCATCAGCAAGCATCATATGTAATAGAGATAATTTAGAACCATTCCCAATAAGATCAGAGGTGAAATAAGTTTACCCACTATCACAATTACTATTCAAAATTGTATTAGAAAGTTTAGCTTTGGCAAAAAGAGAAAAAAAAAAGAAGTTAAAGGAATGAGAGAAGGTAATGAGGAAACCAAATTATTGCTCTTTGCAAATGATATGATATACTTAGAGAATCAACTAAAAAACTATTAGAAACAATTAACAACTTTAGCAAAGTTGCAAAGTTATAAAATAATTCCACTTAAATCAAGACCATTTTATATGTTACCAATAAAGTCCAGCAGCAAGAGATATAGACAAATTCCATTTAAAATAGTTGTAGACAATGTAAAATATTTGGGAGTCTATCTGCCAAGGTAAAGTCACGAACTATATGAACACAATTACGAAACACTTTCCACACAAATAAAGTCACATGTAATCAATAGGAAAAATATCAAGTGCTCATGGAAAAGCTGAGCTAATATAATAAAAATGATAATACTACCTAAATTAATGTACTCATTCAGTGCCATACCAATCAAATCCCCAAGAAATTATTTTACAGATCTAGAAAAATAGTAACAAAATTTGTTGGAAGAACAAAAGTTCAAAGATTTCAAGGGAATTAATAGAAAAAATGTAAATGAAGGTGGCTTAACTCTCCCAAATCTAAAAGTCATATTATAAAGCAATGATAACCAAAATCATTTGGTACAGGCTAAGAAATGGAGTAGCTGGTCAGTGGAATAGGTTAGATTCACAAGACACAATAGTTGACTCTAGTAATCTAGTGTTTGATAACCTTAAAGACTCCACCTTCTGGGATAAGAACTCATTATTTGACAAAAATTACTGGGAACATTGGAAATCAGTATAGCAGAGACTAGGCATTGATCCACACCTAACACCGTATGTTAAGATAAGGTCAAAATGGGTTCATGGTTTTGACATAAAGAATGATATTATAAGCAAATTAGAAGAACAAAGAATAGTCTACCTCTCAGATCTGTGGAGAAAGAAGGAATTTGTGGCCAAAGAAGAACTGGAGTACACTGTGGAATGCAAAATGGATAATTTTGATTATATTAAGTTAAAAAGTTTTTGTACAGATAAAACCAATGTAGACAAGATTAGGAAGGAAGCAGGAAATGAGATAAAAATTTTACATTCAAAATTCTGGTAAAGGCCTCATTTCTAAAATATATAGAAGATTGACTCAAATTTAAAATAATTCAAGCCATTCTCCAATTGATAAATGGTCAAAGGATATGAACAGACAATTTTTAGATGAAGAAATTGAAACTATTTCTAGTCATATGAAAAGGTGTTCCAAATCACTGTTGGTCAGAGAAATGCAAATTAAGACAACTTTGAGATACCACTGCACACCTCTTTGGGCTAAGATGACAGGAAAAGATAGTGATGAATATTGGAGGGGATGTGGGAAAGCTGGGACACTACTACATTGTTAATGGAATTATGAACTGATTCAATCATCAGGAGAGTAATTTGGAACTAAGGGCTATGAAACTATACATATCATTTGATCCAGCAGTGTCTCTACTGGGATTGAAACCCAAAGAGATCATAAAAAAGGGAAAGACACCCACATGTGCAAAAATTTTCATGGCAGCCCTTTTTGTAGTGGCAAGAAACTGGAAACTGAATGGATTCCTATCAGTTGGAGAATAGCTGAATAAGTTATATTATATGAATATTATGGAATATTATTGTTTTATAATACATAATCAGCAGGATAATTTCAGAGAGACCTGGAGAAACTTACATGAACTGATGCTAAGTGAAGTGAGCAGAACTTGTAGATCATTGTACATAGCAACAGTATTATATAATGATCAATTTTTTTATTAAAGCTTTTTATTTGTATAACATATATATGGGTAGTTCCCCAACATTGATCTTTACAAAGCTTTCCATTACAAATTTTACCCTCAGTCCCCTCCCCTCCCCTAGATGGCAGGAAGTCAACTACATGTTAATAATGTTGAAATGCTTGAGAAGTTATGCAAGAAAAATCCTATCTACAAGAAAAAAAAGAATCAGAGAAAGGCAACACAATGCAAGCAAACCTCAATAGAGATCATGAAAATGTTACGTTGTGGTCCATATTTCATTTCCCTCTCTCTGGGTATATATGGTTTTCTTCAGTGAACAATTGGAACTGGTTTGAGACAATTCTTTGTTGCAGAGAGCCATGTCCATCAGAATTGATCATCATGTAATACTGTTGTTGCTGTGTATGATGATCTCCTGGTTCTGCTCGTTTCACTCAGCATCAGTTCATGCAAGTCTCTCCAGGCCTCTCTGAAATCGTCCTGCTGGTCGTTTCTTACAGAGCAGTAATATTCCATAACATTCATATACCATAATTTATTCAGCCACTCTCCAATTGATGGGCATCCCTTCAGTTTCCAGTTTCTAGCCACTACAAAAAGGGCTGCCACAAACATTCTTGCACATGTGGGTCCCTTTCCCTCCTCTAAGATCTCTTTGGTATATAAGACTGCTGGGTCAAAGGGTATGCACAGTTTGACAACTTTTTGAGCATAGCTCCAAATTGCTCTCCAGAATGGTTGGATCCGTTCACAGTTCCACCAACAATGTATCAGTGTCCCAGTTTTCCCACATCCCTCCAACATTCATCGTTATCTTTTCCTGTCATTTTAGCCAATCTGACAGGTGTGTAGTGGTACCTCAGAGTTGTCTTAATTTGCATTTCTCTGATCAATAGTGATTTGGAGCAACTTTTCATATGACTAGAGATGGTTTTAATTTCATCATCTGAAAATTGTCTGTTCATATCCTATAATGATCAATTTTGATGGACATGGCTCTTTTCAACAATGAGATGATTCAGGTCAGCTCCATTGGTCTTAAGGAGTTTCAGCCCTCATATTACAAGCCAGTGGATATAAAGTAGCAGCTAATTTACAGAGGGTGAATAGAATGATGGCATAAAAAGGATAAGAGCTCAGATTTTTTAAATTAGTAACTGATTTGATAGATAATGTGTAAGGTAGCTGATAAAGATCCCAATGTTGAAGGCTGGCAGTAATTGCTTGTCAATGTCTTGTATCATAACTTTGGATAAGATGGCACCCAGATATTAGAGTATATCTAAGGTATACCATATGCATTTTAACAGGTGATATTATATGATACCAAATAATATATATTATGTGCTATGCACCTGTATAAGATCTATGGTTTTCTATGTCTCCCCATGATTGTTCTTTGATCTTCTCTGCTTTCTCTCAGTTTTTCTCTGTTGCAAACTATATATGTTCCTTTAGAAATCTCCAAATTTGTGGCTCAAGTCCATCTTCAGCTCAAAAGTTAAAATAGTCCAAAATCACTCCAGAGCTAAGACTGAAATAATACTTCTCAGTTAAGCAATGACATGCCCCCTGCACTCAAGGCTTCTTCTTAACTTGATCCTAATATGAATTACTACTACTCACATTCTGGGTTCAGATTGGTAAAGTTCTTATTTCAACCACTTTTGAGCCTCCTACTCCCCTTCTTTCCCATCTCCATATTCTCTGCTCTAATCTCCCTTCACCTTACCCTCTGCTTTCCAGTTTTGCTCCTTTCTATGTGTCACCTCCTGTGTTGAAACATAAGCTCCTTGGGGGCAAAATTGTCTTGCTTACTTCTATTTGTTTCCTCAGTGTTCAGCACAGTCTCTGGCACATAATAAATGCTTTTCCATTAATTTTTTAAAATCGTCAGATGAGCTTAGATAGCTCAGTTTGGGCATTATCTCCTTCAGAAAATGTTTCTTGATTCCCCTCATTGTTAATGTTCCCTGATCCATTATTAGTTTGTACTTATATAATTTGTATTTGCATGTTGTATTCTCTGGTCAGTCTGGTAAAAGAGAAATGTTGGTAAAGACTCATAGGCCTTGAAATTTTTAATGGATGCTGAATGGAAGTGACCTTTGAACCGATAGATTTTTTGAGAATTCAAGTTTGAGGACCTGTATATTACCCTGTTATTTTTCTTCCCTTGTTCCTCCTTTTCCCAAGCCTCTTCTTATTTTCTAACCCTCCTCCCCTCAATTTTTCTCCAAGTATTCCTCTTTCTACAGAGATACAACTGACATAGTAGAAAGAATAGAATCTGTAAAGTTAGTGGATCTGGTAAATGCTCCTTCTGCTTACACTACCTATGTAATTTTAGGCAAGTCTTTTAACTTCCCTATATCTCAGTTTCCAAGGAAGGGGTTTAGACTAAAGGGGCATAATTTTGTGGTATAGTAGGATGGTTTCACAGTAGTGAGGGCCCAATTGACATCGTGCAAAATAAATTTGTAGACACAATCAGATTGGTTGTATGATTTTCTCCACTTTTAGTATATATATAGGAGCAAAGGCAATGAAAGATAGGAGTGATTCAAGGGTGAGACTTGGATGGCACTTTGGTGATATAATATAAGGGAACTAGGAATTAAAGAGAGAAGAACAGTACATAGTTGACTTTCTTGACCTAGGAGTCAAGCTGGGGAAAAGAGGAGTGAGTGATACATGAATTGTATCTTGAATGATGACCTGGGAAAAAACTGAAGGGCCAAGGGATTGAAGATCATGTTATTGCTTGAACAGCAAGGTTTGGTAAGAGAAGGAAGAAAGAGAAGAGGAAAGACAATAGATTAAGGTCCTGCAAGAGAATTTTAGAATTCTTGAAAATAAAAGTGGTACAATATATAGATATAGATATATACACACATATATATGTATTTGTATGTAGATTATATATAAAACACATACGTATATATATGTATGTATGTGTGTGTGTGCATGTGTGTGTGTGTGTGTGTATGTGTGTGTGTACATTCTTAGTATGAGGGCAGAAGTTGGGGAGGAGAGAAAAACTTAGAGCGATTAAGGAGAGTGACCTGGAGATTTATAGACAACAGGTGCCAGGATTTTGGTTAATTGGTAATGATAAAACTCATGAACCTGAAAAGTATAAATATTACTGAGTGGATAGAGGCAGGAGAAGAATCTGAAAGTAGCATTGAGGAATAAGTAGTATTCTTACTCCCTTGACTTGAATGGTGAACTGAGGGGAAAGGAGGAAGTTACAGTCAGCCCTGAAAAAAGATGGCCAGGATGGATGTGTCATTGTGGGGAGACCAGGTTTCACTAATATCCAGAAGATAGAAGGAATGGGAAAGCAAAAGTTTTAAGATGAAAGGAAATTTTGCTGCCTATACAATAAGTATTCTGGAGGGAAAGTGGAAAGAATGGGTAGCATTTCATTGGAACTTTGTGGCATAAGAATTGAGAGAAATGTTAATAAGAAATTGGGAGCTAGTGGATGGGGAGTGGCATTTGAATTATGATGTACAAAATTTCAGAATTTCTGAGTTGTGTATAGTATAACTAGAAGTGAGAATGTTTCTAATTGAGTGGAAGGAAGAAACTATTTCTCTTTTCAAAGGAATCAGAGGGTTGGGCTGGAGGAAAAAAGCAGCATGCGATGGGAGGTACATGGCTAGGTGGTCAGATGTGATGCCCCCTTTAACTACTCTTCTTATATCTGAAGCCTAGAGATTTGGCAGGAAAGGCCATAATAGAAGATTATAAATTTAATCTGTAGAAGAGATGAAATTTCCATGTCCCACTAATTTTTGTCCCTCTTTCCCTCAAGGCACAAGAGATAGAAGGCCTGAAGTCAAAAGAAAGTTTGCTCTTCTTTGCACCAAAAAAACCTTCTCATCTTATTTGGTAGATTAGGCCAGCAGGAGGAAGTGTAAGTTAACTTGTACTGGCACAAATGGAAGTCAGCTCTGCCTATTGCCACTTATCTTCAGGACACACACAGTATGGGGTAGAAGGTGCTGCCAGACAAAGGTCTGGCTCTTCTTTTCACCTGAGGTTGGAGATAAGGCAGAAGGGCAGGAAGTGTAGACTCTGGGTATGAAAACATGTTTTGGGTCAGATGGGAGAGATCTTTATTATTGTTTTTTATTCCATTAAATATTATTTCTCTGGACATATGTGTTTCTATTTCAAAGATTCTGCAAAACTAGTTTTCAAAAGTTCTTGAAATTCCTCTATTCATTTGTTTTCTTTGTAAAAGGGAAGGCAACTGATGGTAGATGGTAGATTGCTGAATCTGGAATCAGGAAGTTGTTACTATTGTTGTGAAGTTGTTTTTCAGTTGTGTCCAACTCTGTGACTCCATTTGAGGTTTTCTTGGCAGAAATACTGCCAAGATCTGCATTTAGACTCCATAATTCTTCCTCTGGATGTAGATATCATTTTCCATCAAGGGTCCCTTGGAATTGTCTTGGATCACTGTTTTGCTGAGAAGAGCTAAGCTTATTAAAGTTAATCATTTCACAATGTTGCTGTTACTGTGTTCAACATTCTCTTTGTTGTGTTTACTTCTCTCAGCATGAGTTTCATGTAAGCTGTCCAAGATTTTTCTGAAATCTGACTGCTTATTATTTCATATAGCACAATAGTATTCCAGTACATTTATACAGAGCAACTTGCTCAGCAGTTCCCTAATTTATTGGTGAATTTTCAATTCTTTGCCACCACTAAAAGAACTGCTACAAATATTTACATATAGGTTCTTTTCCTTTCTTTATGATCTCTTTTAGATACAGACCTATTAGTAGTATTGCTGGATCAAAGTTATGCATAGTATGATTACCTTTTGAATATAGTTCTAAATTGCTCTACAAAATGGTTGAATCAGTTCACAACTATACCAACAATGCATTAGTTTCCCAATTTTCCCATATCTTCTACAACATTTATCATTTTTGTTTTCTATCATATTAGCCAATTTTATAAGGGTGAGGTGGTACCAGAATTGTTTTTACTTGCCTTTCTCTAATCCAGAGTGATTTAGTGCACTTTTAATATGAGTATAGATTCAATTCCTTCATGTGAAAATTGCCTGTTCATATCTTTTAACCATTTATCAATTAAATAATGACTTGTATTCTTGTAAATTTGACTCAGTTCTCTCTATATTTTAGAAATGAGGCCTTTATTAGAAACACTGTAAAAATTATTTCCTATATTTAGTTTCTCTTCTAATCTTTGTTGCATTGGCTTAATTTGTACAAATCTTTTTTAATTTAATGTAATCACAATTATCCATTTTTCATTTTATAATGTTCATTATCTCATGTTTAGTTATAAATTTTTCCCTTCTCCATAAATTTGACAGGTAAACTATTTGTTCTCTTAATTTGCTTATGGTATACCCTTCATGTCTAAATCATGTACTCATTTTGACCTTGATATATGGTATGAGATGCTGGTCTATATGTAGTTTCTATCTTACTATTTTCCAGGTTTCTAGCAATTTTTGTCAGTTTGTATCCCAGAAGCTGGAATCTTTGGGTTTATCAAAAAGTAGATTACTATAGTCATTGACTGTTATGTCTTGTGTACCTCATCTGTTCCACCACTGATCCCACCACTCTTTCTTAGCCTGTACAAACTAGTTTTGATGGTTGCTGTTTTATATACTTTGTATAATATACAAAGTATAATATACTTTGAGATTTGGTATGTCTAGGTTCCCTTCCTTTGCATTTATTCTATTACTTCCTTTGATATTCTTGACCTTTTGTCTTTCCAGATCAATTCTATTAATATTTTTTTCCTAGCTCTATAAATGATTGGGGTAGTTTGATTAGTATGGTCCTGATTTAGATAGGGTTATAATTTTTATTTTGTTAGCTCAGACTACCCATGAGCATCAATTGATATTTTTTCCAAATATTTCAATCTGATTTTATTTGAGTGAAAAGCACCATATTTGTGTCATAAAAATAATTTGTTAGGACTCCTTTATTCTGTGGCTTCTGCTGCTTTGCCCAGACACTATCTCCACTGGCTGTATTCCCCCTTTCCTCAGCTGAGACAGACCTTTGCTTCACTCTGTCTTTTTGTGGATTCTGCCACTCCAGGATTTGTTTAGAGGTTTGACTTAATTTTATTTTTTCATTTAATATTGTTTCTGAGGAAAATTGGGTGAGCTCATGCAACTTCCTGGTTTTTCTTCAACATCTTGGCTCCACCTTTTAATAATGCCAATTCAATTTAGCCAATACACACTTGTTGTGTGTATATTTTCCCTCTAGAAAGCTGATTGTTAAACATTAACACACATAGCTTTGCCTATTTTCTAGGTTAATTGCTTTTGATATCAGATGTTACATTTTCTCCTCCTTTAAAAATATATTTATTTTGTTCTAATATTTCTTGATGCTTTATTTTGCCTGAAGAAGGGCTAAAGTAATGGAAGTATAGATGGAACCTCTGTTATTTATCTACTGTTATCTCCATTGATTCAGATACTTTCTGTGTACAACGCTAAGAGAGCAGGATAGAAATTTACCTGTGTGAACTCATATGTGCTTTCTTCCAGCCAGTACAATATAATTGTCTTATTTCTTCATCTCATTCTGAGTTAGTATGAGATGAAGCCTTGCTTGGTCTCTGGAAAGTGGAATAGTCTTACTTTTCTCTTAGTACTGCTTGTTCCTGAGACAGACATGTCCCAGAATGCTTTTTGGATTTCATAAATTTGAGAGTTAAAGTGATCTTAATACATTATGACTGATTGATTTCAACCATTGATATGCTAAAAGAGAATGAATGATTTTATATTGAAATGCAGAGATTCCTGGGGCCTAGTCCCCCAAGTTGGCCAGATGTGACAATCCTTCCCTGCCACATAGAATGGAATTTCTGAGTCCCTGATTGGATCATTTCATCAGGAGGCCTTAGGAAAATGATCATACCCTATTTTGGTTTCACCATTCCCAGGAAAGTATAGAAAAAACCTCTTCCCTATCAATTTTCATTCTTGACTTTCCTTTAGTCTTATTTTCTTGCCTTCTAAATCAATTCCTGCTTTTGACTTCTTTTTTCTGTTAAGGACAGTAGCTTTAATTCCAGTTACCCATGCTTGCAACAGTCATCTTTGCCTCTCCCCCCCCCTTCTTTAATCCAAATATGTTGTCAAGTCCAGTTGAACACACTTTGACAAAAATCTCTTATAGCATCATCTCTCTATTCATATTACCAAACTCTGTTGAAGGCTCTCCTCTATTTTTGAATAACTTTATTGGCCTGCTTTTATCTTCAATTGATCTTTTACATGAATGTGAAAATAATCTAAATGCATTGATCTTTCCATTTTGCTTTAATGTTCAAAAACTCTGAGAGGCTTCTCAGACAAATGTATATTTAGCTTGATCTGATATAATCTAACTCCAACTTAACTTTCCAGTTTTATTTCCCATTGCTACTTAATGTCTCTGTTTTTACAACTACAGAATGGAGATAATATATTTTTACTATCTAATTTATAAGATTGTTATGAATATAGAAAGTCATTCATAAGTCTTCAAAACAGCATAAATATTAGTTATTATTGGGTGTGACCTAGAGTGAAGGACTCATAAATTAAAAAAATAATATTAGAGAGAAGTTAGGTGGATTTTACTTTTGAACAATGTTTGCCATTTCTAAGAATTTGAAGAGAATTCAGAGGCCTTTCAAAACAATCCATACTTTAAGAAGTCTGTCGTATAAAGCATACCACCAAAAAATCCCCTAGCCTGCGCTGAAAGACCTCCAGTGAAAGAGAAGCCAATATTGCCCAAGGCATCCATTTCACTTCTGCAAGGCTTTAATTATTAGAAAGTTATTCTTGATATTAAGTATGTTTGCAATTTCCACCTATTACTTTTGGTTCTACACTTAGATTCCAAGCATAACAAATCTAATTTTTCTTCTACATGGAATTCTATTAATATTTGAAGACAGCGAACAAGTCTCTATCTCCCTTATACCTTCCTACTCCTATTATGTTTTCTCCAGGCTAAACTTTCCCAATTCCTTCAAAGAATCCTTCCATAACATGGATTCAAGTCCTCATCTTAGACTCCCTCCACTGAAGATAATTAAATGGTCAACCCTAATATTAGCACTATATTATAGATGTGGTATCATCAGGAGATAATTGTCAGGACAAATGCTACATAGGAACTATTATACTATAATCATATAACAGTGATTACTCTTTCTCTCATTATCTGAAAGCCAGAAATGTTATATCCTCCCACCTTTCCCAGGGATTTCTGGTTTCCTTAGAGGGAATCTATCATTTCTACCAGTGGCTCAAGCCCAATAATCATATTCCTTCAATTTTGGAAATCCAAGCATCTCAGTCCATATCACTGCTTAACAAATATGTTAGCTTTTATAAAGGAATATTTACTTCAAAGACAGAGCAATATGTATGTGTATATATACATATATATATATATAGTATATATAAAAGTATATATAAAATACAGTGTACAAGGTATATTCTTACTATTTTGATATATTTATATTTATAAACATATTTATATTTAATGCTAATCCAGGATCAAATTAGAGAAGTGGTATGACCTAATGGAAAAGTTCTTGGAGTCAGGAAAACTGGGGTTCAAATTCCCATGTAAAATATTGGAGCTAATTTATATTGTCTTTTGACTGTAGGCAAGTAATTTAACCCCTCAAGTTCCGAGATAACTAATTTTCTAAGAAATGATATCTTAGGATAGTTGCTTATTTTCCTTGTTAGAGAGTTTCCTTAATGAGATTGCCATATTATTTACATGCACATGCACTTAGATACTTTTTTCCCCTGAGGCAATTGGGATTAAGTGACTTGCCTATGGTCACACAGCTAGGAAGTAGTAAGTGTCTGAGGCCACAACACATACAGTTGTTGTTCTATAGGTAGATGATCATCTCTCTCTGCATATATGTGCATTCTTACTATTTATAGCTTTGTCTAATTATAGATAAAGATAGTGGAATGCCCTTATTAAATTCTCCCCACTAGTTTCCCAAAGGCCTGCATCTCCTATGCCCAAGGATTCTTATATTATACATAGCTGTTTCCTAAATTCCCGTACTGAATTTGTAATGATTCCACTACAGTAAGTCTCTGCTTTGAGTCCTCCATATTGGCATAATCCCACCCATATCTCCAGAGTAATAGATGCAACATACCATACATCTCTCTACAAATGAAAACAGAATAAGGGTGTATAATATATAAACATTCTAAGTATTATTATAGAACAATAAAAAACATACATTTTATGCTCCCAGTCATGAGTGAAAGACCATTTCTTCCCAGGAAGCCATATAGTAAACCTTGGAGGTGAGAGGTAGCCAAATGTAAATATATTTTGAGGCTCAAGGTGTATGGGGTTTCTTCTCAACTGCATTCTTCCTAAGTACCCTCTTCACATTATTTCTTTGTAGACTGTAGATAAGGGAGTTAAGCATAGGATTTACCACTGCATAGAAAACAGATACTAGCTTCCCCTGACCCTGGGATTGATAAATGTCCTTCCTTTGTGGTATATTAGAACCAAGTCAAAGTGACTCATGAGACCTGATTATAGTATTGGCATTTATACCTAGGATATTGGCAAATGCCACAAATCAGGGTTTATTTTATTATTTTGTTGATTGTCTAGACTTAAAGTGATGGAGAAAAGGTTAATAATACAATCAAATTTAAGTTTGTCTTACATATACATATGTATATATACATATTTATATATACACCTATGTATTTCCAGTATGCTAATTGTTAAATATTTTCCATCATATTCTTGTTCTCTTCACTCACATTCTCTTTTGTTTTGTAGTTCCAGGGAATGCTTATTATATAAAATTGCATATTATAGGGATATGCATTGATATCTTTTTTTAATTAAAGCTTTTTATTTGAAAAACATATGCATGGGTAATTTTTCAACACTGACCCTTGAAAAGCTTTCTGTTCCAAATTTTTCTCTCTTTCCCCCCACCTCCTTCCCTAGATGGCAGGTAGTACAATACATGTTGACTATGTTAAAATATATGACAAATCCAACATATATGTACATATACAATTATATTGCTGTACAAGAAAAATCAGATCTACAAGAAAAAAACATGAGAAGGAAAACAAAATATGCATTGATATCTTAACTGCCTATTGAGTATAAGGTTCCTGAGGGAAATGAATAAACATTGTATTCCTTGGCATCTTATACAAAATTCTGCACAAAACAGATTCATGCTTTTTGTTTAAGATATTATTTTTTTTAGGGGCAGCTAGATGGCACAGGGAATAGACCATTAGCCCTAAACTCTGGTCTCAAACACTTAACACTCCCTACCTGTGTGACCCTGGGCAAATCACTTAACCCCAACTGCCTCAGCAAAAAAAAAAAAAGATATTTTTATTTCTTAATTTAAGCAATAAAAAAGAGACATCCCATTTATGCACACATACACAATAGAAAACAAAAAGTGGATTCTATAGGAAATTTTTTTTTCTGGTTCCTCTTGGTTGTTATGTGTTTGCATAATTGATGATTCTTGAGTGAATGAAACAGTTATCAAAGGCTCTGACTTTAGTTTGCTGAATGACAGAACCAACACTATGGAGACTTCTACTTTTTCTCGAGGTTGGATAGTGTATCCTGTGTCAGTAATACTTGCATCATTTAAGCTACCTTGTATATAATCCTAGATAGGCTAGAAGTTTATCTGAAAGAACTGAAAGGAGAACTGGAGGTTCTTTTTTTTTTTCATCATGGCTTTCAGGGAGCCCTATAATCCTTAGATTGTCTCTCCTATATCTATTTTCCAGGTCAGTTGTTTTTCCTAGGAGATATTTCATGCTTTTTTCTATCTTTTCATTTTTTTTTGTTTTTATTTGACTGATTCTTGAAGTCTTGATGAGTCATTCACTTCCATTTTTTAGATTCTAATTTTTAATGTCTTATTTTCTTCAGTTACTGTTTTTAGCTCCTTTTGTAATTGGCCAATTTGTTCATTGTAGTATTTTCCCAATTTTTTTCCATTTTATTTTGCAGTGATCTCATTTCATTTCCCCATGTTTCTTCTAACTCTCTTTTAAGATTATTTATGCAATCTTCAAAGAAAGCCTTGTGGCATGGTGTCCAGTTTATGTCTCTCCTTGGGGTTTTTTCTGGAGTTGCTTTACCTTTAGGGACTTCAGGGTTTGAGGTCTGTTCTTCCCTTTCTCCATAAAAGCTGTCTATGGTGAGAACTCTTTTTGGTTTTTTTATTCTTTTTTTTTTAAAGGTGTGAGGTCTGTTCAAGGCAAAGGAGGGATAGCTACTTTAATTTGCCCTGAGACAGTTCTGCTGATTGAGTTATTTCAGGTGCTGGGTAGTTCTGCTGATTGAGTTATTTCAGGTGCTGATTGAATTATTCCAGGTGCTGATCAGTTCTGTTGATTGATTGATTGCTTTAGGGTGCTGTGTAATATCAGCTAGGTCTGGCACTCATCAGGGGTTCAGTGGTTCACAATCTACCCCCCACAAAAGGTAGATTTTCCAAACCACCTGCTTACAATCAGGACAGATTGGCCCAAGAGGCCCACAGAAGACTCCCAGGTGTGTGAAAAGCACAATGCTCTGACTCCTGTTCCAGCTCCCTGCTCCAGCTCCCTGCCCCGGTCTCCCTGTGCTACACTCTGGGTTCAGCAAACCACCCCCATGCCCAATTAAAACAGACCTGTTTTGAAGTTCTTCCAGAGTATCTTCTTCTAGAAATGTGTTTTCCTTGAGATATTGTGGATTTTTTTTACTTCAAAATCAATCTAGAGGCTTCATACATTGTTGGTTTGAGGGAAGTTTAGAGGAGGTTACAAAGACTCTTGTCTGATCTCTGCCATCTTGGCTCCACACCATAATTATCTCAATAGATGCAGAAAAAGCATTTGATAAAATCCAACATCATTTCCTATTAAAAACACTAGAGAATATAGGAATAAATGGACTTTTCCTTAAAACAGTCAGTAGCATCTATTTAAAACCATTAGCTAGCGTCATATGTAATGGTGATAAACTGGAACCATTCCCAATAAGATCAGGGTTGAAACAAGGTTGCCCACTATCACCATTACTATTCAATATTGTATTAGAAATGCTAGCTTTAGAAATAAGACAAGAAAAAGAGATTAAAAGAATTAGAGTAGGTCATGAGGAAACCAAATTATCACATTTTGCAAATGATATGATGGTATACTTAGAGAACCCTAGAGAATCAACTAAAAACTATTAGAATTAACCCACAACTTCAGCAAAGTTGCAGGATACAAAACAAATCCACTTAAATCACCAGCATTTTTGTACATCACTAACAAAATCCAACAGCAAGAGATACAAAGAGAAATTCCATTTAAAATAACTGTTAATAGTATAAAAGATTTGGGAATATATCTGCTAAGGGAAAGTCAGGATCTATATGAGCAAAACTACAAAATACTATCCACACAAAGTCAGATCTAAACAATTGGAAAAACATCAAGTGCTCTTGGATAGGTTGAGCGAATATAATAAAGATGACAATACTATCTAAACTAATCTATTTATTTAGTGCTATCCCAATCAAATTATTTAACTGACCTAGAAAAAATAACAACAAAATTCATCTGGAAGAACAAAAGGTCAAGAATTTGAAGGGAATTAATGAAAAAAAAAAAACAAATGAAGGTGGCCTAGCTGTACCAGATCTAAAACTATATTATAAAGCAGCAGTGTTGATCAAAACCATTTGGTACTGGATAAGAAACAGAGTAGTTGATCAGTGGAATAGGTTAGGTTCACAGGACAAAATAGTCAATGAATATAGTAATCTAGTGTTTGATAAACGCAAAGATTCCAGCTTTTGAGATAAGAACTCACTATTTGACAAAAACTGTTGGGAAAATTGGAAACTAGTATGGAAGAAACTAGGCATTGATCCACACCTAACTCCATATACCAACATAAGGTCGAAATGGATTCATGATCTAGACATAAAGAATGATATTATAAACAAATTAGAACAATGTAGGATGGTTTACTTCTCAGATTTGTGGAGGAGGAAGGGATTTGTGACCAAAATAGAACTAGAGATCATTATTAATCACAAAATATATAATTTTGACTATATCAAGTT